>JALPSE010000007.1:0-31807 GCA_030558545.1 Bipolaris gigantea
TTTAGCCGAGCGGGCAGGGGTGAGGGGGGTGAAGGGGTGAGGGGGTGAGGGGGTGAGGGGGAGTGCGCTGCGCGACGCTGCTTGCTGCGCCGTTCAAAGAAGGAACCGCCCTTGTGCCATGTCTTGGGACAGCGGTAGCAACAGGAACTGCTCGTGACCTGCTGCCAATCAGCCCGCGCCTGCCACCGCAGCGACACCGACCAGGCCCAGGTAAATGAATAATCATGTCCCCGTCACTCGTCAGCCCAGCACCTAAAGTCGGCCTCAAGGTTTGAGACTGGTGCGGTTGCAGGGGGGTGGCTACGCCGAAAACTTTAATTCTTCGACCTGCAAACCTTCGCATGGCCTCGTAATCAAGTCACCGTGCCGTGTTGCAACTGTCTCTGACACAGTTATAGGAGAACGCGAAGGGGCCATATGCCTGCACACGACGAGCACCACCACCACCGCTCGCCCATACCGGCTGCTGCCAAGCACTTTGTCAACTCCCACTACACCCCACACCCAGCATGACCGCTGCTGCATTGCCCGACTGCCCGTCCGACGGACCGGCGGACGGACCGGCGGACGGACCGGCGGACTGGCCGACTGGCGGGCTGGCCGACTGACTAATTCACTGGCCGTGCCGTCCTACCCTGCATCCTCTCTCCCCATGAGGCAATTCAGCATTGCCAACAGCCCCCCGAATGGAGGCGTCCCTCGTCGCCAGGCATGAGCTTGCTACTAACGAATGAGTCGCCGACTACAGAGACCAGGGGCGTCATGAGTGATACCTTGTCAGAACAGATTGGGCTAATTAAGACGTTGGACGCTGCTAGAGGCCGGCTCTGTCCGTGGGATTCCAACGACCTTCACCACTCTCATCGACTCGTTCCAAGCCCTCTCGGTCCCGAATGCGCGCCCACCCACTCCCATTACTCGCACGCGAGCCCATGCGAGCCCACAATGACAAGGCTTGCAGTTGTGAAACGGTCGTCTTGGGCAAATGAAGTCCTCTCCTGTTCCACAACGGGGCCATGGCTACCGCCGAACAGGTTTGCGAACAGAATCTGAGCGTGGGTCCCGCACTACTCATTCCCTATACACAAAACTACGCCTGCTGCCCCGCAATTTAGAATTCGCTATCCATCCTCTCACCCGGTTGACTTGAACACGGCACGCGATCGTCGATGCCGGTGTCATAGCCCAAATTCATTGTGATAGTGGTGATATTCTGTACACGCCATACTTGCACACACACACACACACATACGCGCGAATTATAGTGCGAAGGACAGTGACTATGAGGCCAGCGCCTTGCGGGCGGCCGCGCCATATGCTTGGGTTGGTTGATGCACGTCCGGAAGCCTGACTGACCGGCCCCCTGGTAGAGTACCGTATTGGTGGTCGTAATAAGCAAGCGAGCGTGAAGGAGTCAAGCATGCAGCCCATGCGTGGCCGCGGCGCGCGCGCACACGTTCCGTCTGCAACGAGAGCATCCGCCTAGGCCTATTCCGATGAGGCCTGCAACAGCTGTTTGGGGGGGGAAACACGCTTCCAGAGTTCCAGACGAACATCTTGGCTGTTCACCGGCTAATGCACGCTGACGCTTCTGTCAACCAGCTCTGTGTGAAGCTGCGCAAGACGACAGCAACCTGGTCTTCTCTTGGATCATGGTGCTAACGGCAATGCGCCGCCACCGTGGTACCATGCGCTTTGATGGAGGGAGATTGGGGTCCGATTTGGCAAACACGGTCGAAACGTTCCTAGATCCTTGACTTCGCTTTCGCTACCACCTATGCCCCACGCCACCAGGGAACCTCGATTTGCTGTCTCGTCGCCTTCCGGCTTGTACTTCAGACAGCATCCCATCACCCGCCCACCCACCTCCGCTACTCGGGGTCGAAGCGCCGAGCATGGCCGCGTCACTGAAGCCGAGTGTCTGTCCATTGCCCTTCGTCCGGCCATCAACTCGCTGCACTTTTGGAATGCCGTCCAAGGAAGGTCTTGCGTGCCCTGTCCTGTCCTGCCCTGGTTGGTCCTCGAGACGAGAGCATGCATCCGACAGGGGCGTCATTCGGCTGCCACCATGTCTTTTGATAGTCGCGCGGCTCAGCGTCGTGCGGCTCCGTATCGGACCCTCAGCGGTCGATCGCGGGCCGGCACCATGTACGCCGTCCACCTTGGACCTATCCTCGGGCAGATGCACATGCAGATGCAATATGATATCGTTAATAATCCGCGCTTCATCTCATCGTCCACATGGGTCAATCCGCTCTCTTGCGGTCTGCCCGAGCGGTCTGCCCGAGCGGAATGGGGGTGCTTCGGCAGCGGAACTCTGCTCGGACCCGGCAAAACTATTATTCCGGTGGCGTACCCCGGCCCAAAATCCCGAGGCCCCAGTGACGCTGCATCGACGTCGGTTTTGGCATGAACTTCTGGAACACCACACGCCGTATCTGAGTCTGGAACGACTGACGCCCACGTGAGTAGCGTTTCACTCACCTCCACCCTCCTGAGCCACTCATGCAATGAAGCCACGCATCGGGCCTGATCAGCTGCTGTTCGGCCATACTGCCAGAAGCCGCACAGTACAGCCAGCATCACCCTTCCTGCGCAACTTCTTCACCTCGACCCCACCCACGGCTCGGCTGCGCTCCGTCAATGGGACCATTGAGCGAAGCGTCCTCTCCCTCTTCCGCTGCCAGCGCCCCGCTCTCGCCCGTCGCTTCCGCTCCCTTCGCTTCAAGAGTGACAGGCCCAACGCCCAGTCGCACAACCCCACACCCAACTTAGGTAGCCCAGAGCCAGCTCCTTCTGTATCGCAGCGGCTCAAGAAGCTTTCTCGTGAGTATGGTTGGACCGCGCTTGCTGTATACTTGGGCCTATCCCTCCTCGACTTCCCCTTCTGCTTCTTAGCAGTGCGCCTACTTGGAACCGATAGAATTGGCCACTATGAGCATGTGCTGAAGGATGCGCTCTGGAGCGTCGTGCGCCTAGCTTTTCCCAATGCGGGTAGGAAGCCGGCCGACGCAGGTGCAGACGAAGGTGTTGCAGAAGCCACTGACAGAGACGGTTATGTGGAAGCTGGAAGGGCTGCGGGACATAATGGTGGCACAGACGCTTGTATGCCGAACCCCTCCTTCTATTGTGAATATCTGGCCGTGGCTGACAAGTACCATCAAAGCAATCTGGACCCAACTTGGTCTAGCCTACCTTGTTCACAAGTCTCTAATCTTCTTCCGCGTGCCACTGACTGCCGCTGTACTGCCTAAGGTCGTAAAAACCCTGAGGAGCTGGGGGTATAATATTGGCACAAGGAAGCCCAGATCCCCACCCCCCTGAATATCGGAATCGGCCAAGCGTCGATAGTTACCTGGCAACTACAACGTCGACAAGGGGCTCTTGGAGAGCCCTACTTCTAGAATTTTAATGTATTCACCACTTTGTAACAGTACACATGTAGAATATGGATACAAGACAAGCACCCTTTCCATGTTCTGCTTCGTGCGCACCTACCGACACGGCCATCTTTGTCTTCGATCTCACTCTAGGTACTCGAAGCCCGATGCTGCACTCCGATAAACCCAAGCGTACAAGCGAGAGCGTTTCATTGTTGCACCACTGCTCGCCAAAGCCTGTTAGCTTACTCAGGCAACCAACAGAAGCCGCCCCCACATCTTCAGCAAGAAACCTAACAAGCCGCCCTCTAGCTGGAGCATTTGTCAGGAGACACACTCATCGGTAGATCTGGGCGGCATGGCAAGCTTGCAAAACCAAGCCAAGCCAGCACTCCAGCACCTAATGGGCAACCGAGAGGGCAACGGCCCTAGTTGCCATGCATGACATACATGTGCCGATCGTAGCTAAACCTTATCTCGGTTATAAATGACACCAATTACATTGTAAGGGTGGTGCCGGAGATGTTGGTCGTGGGTTACCGAAGCTAACCCTGTGAATCGGAAGCCGGCGCATACGAATGAACATTGTTTAGCTGTAAGCTTACCCGAGCTGCGGTGTCACATCCCGCAAACCTTACCCAAGTGTGTGGAACTACTGCGACAAGGTTCATGCACGCCGGATCGAGGTCTCACCCCGTTCTTCTTCGTCTATGTCGGCCCTTTTCATGTCGAAACCCTCCTGGTGCTTGGTTGCCTCCTGGCACTTTGAAAGCAGCCGCTTACCCTGTTTGTACCCTACACCGTTCCTACCGATCAGAAACAAGCACTTTGGTCCCAGACGAAATGTTTGTGAAACTTTGCCGCACTTGTCATCCATGAACTATATTCTCGCCATAGCAAAATGCTATTTTGTCTCCTTGAGAATCCGATACCGTAATCACCCGACCAGGTGTAGGACAAACGTTACCCCGTGTTGTTGTATACGCGTCGCCCATGTTTTGGCAGCGCCATCGTTCGACGTTGGGCAGGGCGATCAGCGCTCAAGCTACCACTTGGACTCGACCCAGGTGGTTCTTTCCTCCCAGCGCTTTTCTACCATCACCTTGACGGGCCTGATGGCAAGTCCCCAATGCTACTATAGGGCCTTGCGGTAACACGCACCCGATGAAACACTAATAATCGTCCCGTTACTCTTCCTGACTACGGATGGACGGGGCTTTGCTCTTTGCCGTCAAATGTCGAATCATGCGGTTTAATCGGCCAACTTGCATCTGCGAATCACTCATCAGTGACATATACAAGGCAATATTTCGCGCCTCATTTCTGTACAGCACATGGCCAAACCAATACCTGGATTGGCAAAGTCTCAGAAAAAAACACACGTCCCAGAACAAGATGAAGAATTTGGAGACGGGTTTCAGCTGTTATATCGTTCAAGTCTCAGATTCCTTGCACTGATCAATCGATCGAGACACGCAAGGTGGAATTTGTGCATCAAGGGTCCTGCATCTTACTCATCCAAGTTGAAATTTGCACTAAGACGCACATGATAAAAATTACTGTGTAACTCTAGTAAAAGATGCGCCGTCTGAGGATATGATGCAACATCCGGGCTCACCCACTCCCCCGTTGGCACGATGCCTCGCGTGGTCCATTATAACGGGACCATGGTTCGGAAACCCCGTATTATGATACGGGTGCATGGACTTCGTGGTCACAGTATCAGCATTCTCACTATCACATTACGAGCAAACCCCCAGGCACCGTTTATAGTGCGACTAACGGCCTACAACTGGCCCCCCACAATAGCTGTCACAGAAGCCACATCTTGGCAATACAATATGTGTTCAAGCCAATCCACAGGACATGGCTGATCCAGTCAGCAGACTTATATCGTCAGCCAGAGATATGTATGAACGCAATGAGACCCGAGTAGCCATCCAAGATAGGGCAACCAGGTCAATTAAACGTCCGCGATGTCGTTCTTGGAACATTCTTAGAGGGCTTATATCGAAGGTGGAACTGTTCGACCAAGCGTGACAAATTGGTTCCTGGATCTGCATGTACGTGGTACAGCCGCGATCGAGATGAGGTCGCCGTGCATTCATCAGTGAGAGAAGGGGAGTCTGATTGAAGCGGGCGAGTTTGAGGAACTGGGCACAATAACTCAAATCTACCACGTCCACGTATGCGAATCAGACTGCGATGAGCAGCAGATTTGTCTACTAATTTTACCCTCGTTTTGTCAGAGTATATTCGATACAAATGTTGATATCGGTGCAAGGACACGCGATGAAATGTAGCCGTCGCGTTGCGGATGGAGGTAGAAGGATGCTAGAGGTAACGAAAGAAAGTTTTCCACTTGAATTCCGCGATGCACGGTTGCACGTGCAGGCGCTAATCTTCATTTGGTATCCTTGCAACTGCCCCCTCAACCACCCTATCCGCAATCAACTCTCACACTCAATTCCAACATCCCCAGCCATGTCGGCTTTCGCCTGTGAACCCACACAGGAGGTCTCTCATTGAAATTGTCAATTATGTCCAATCTCAATCAGAAACTTCAACAGCGAAACGGCATATCATGCCCCGATTCACTTTGCGCCTCTTCCGCCTCCCCTACACCCGCGCCGCACGCAGGCGACGCATGTACACGATGATTACCGCTATATGCGTGGTAGTTACATTCATGTTACCTTTCTATGTCATTTACAAGCCCCCAAATCTTCTGATGCGCTATTTCCAACAAAAGTGGCCAGATGTGCTATGGCACGTGCCTGCTTCTACTCTGCAAAGAAATGGGGAAGAGACGGATAAAGTTGTTGCCTTGACAATCGATGATGCTCCTTCAGAATTCACTTTGGAAATTCTCAAAGTATTGACAGAGAACGAAGCAAAAGCAACATTTTTCGTCATCGGAGGCCAGGTCAGTGGACGAGAGACTATTCTCCAACATGCAGCAAAGGCTGGAATGGAATTGGGAAATCACGCCATGCATGACGAGCCATCTCGTTCCTTGAAGCCAGTAGTTCTTGGGTCAGAAGTTCGACAAGTAGAGGGATTCATCAACGGGACCTATGATGCTGTCAATCTGCCGCATCCACCACGATATTTTCGACCTGGATCAGGCTTCTTCAGCACAAGGATGCGCAGACAGATTAAAGAAATGGGTTATCAGATGGTTCTGGGTAGCGTCTATCCTCACGATCCTCAGATTGCTTACCCGAGCGTGAACGCACGGCATGTGCTAAGCATGGTGCGGCCTGGGAGTATCATCATATGTCACGATCGGCGAGAATGGACAGTCGTAATGTTGAGAAAAGTGCTCCCAGAGCTAAAGAGAAGGGGCTATAGAGTTACAACAGTCTCTGGACTACTGGAGGCAGCAGAAAGAAACAAGGCGACTTGATGCAATCAACACAATGCTGCAGAAATGGATGATTAGCGTTGGACATGGCGGTTTATGTGTTCGATATAAATACTTTAACAACGACCAAAGATGATGAGGTTTGGAGTCATATGTCTCTGCGAGAATAGTTCTTGTGCTCAACAAACCTCATGTTGCATGCATTGACGCTCAAGGCAACGCAGGGCTCTGGCGTCACAGATACGAGTAGATGCATCGAGGTATGTCTATCACAATTCCGCCACAATGGATAGGGTTGAGGAGTGCTAGCACCCCACGTTTTGGAACCGACACAATAACATCGGCTTTCGGCAAATCCTGGCAGTGGCTGGCTTCGTTGGTGAGTTGGCTCAATCCAAGGCGCCACTGTATTCTCATGATCAATCATTCTTCATGTTCTGAGTATCTATCGGGCGAATAGGAGGGACATGATGCGCATCGGACGGTTGCATTGAACAACATAATTCGAAGAAGTTTTTTCGGTGATGAGACTAGGCATCTTCGTTCCTACACAAATGCACTATCTTGATTGAGTTAGAAATTGTTAGTGCAGTAATCCACGGGCGATGTTGCCTTGTTGGCACGTGAGCGCGGGACTAGCGCGATCGCGTTCCTTCCTCCTCCAAGTTCACCGTGCGGCGCGTCATCCTTAACTGATAGGCTTCAACCTCACCAGAGCGGCGACCGATGATTGCCACACCTTGAAAACACCAAAAAATGCCCGCGTAAGTAGATTGCTGAATTCGCGCGCCTGTTCTTGCCTTAGTGTGCATTCCAGTAAACGGGAATTAATACGACTGCAGGCCAGGCGACCAGTACAGTGGCGGCAACGTCAAGAACCCATTCGAAGAGCGCGTCAACAGCAATTTTACACCATCAGAGATTGCCACACTACAAGGCAAACTAAACAAGCAACTCGGCCCCGAATATATATCGCAACGACCCGGTAATGGCGGTGGCAGAGTGGCGTACTTGGAGGGGAACAAAGCCATAGCGCTTGCGAACGAGGTTTTTGGATTCAATGGATGGTCCAGCTCATTAGGACAGGTACAGATTGACTATGTAAGACTGAGCATTCTCGGTGGCAAAGTACAGGCTAACGAGGGCAGGTCGACGAGCACCAAAATGGTAAGGTGAGCCTTGGGCTCTCCATAGTAGTCAGGATTACGCTCAAGGACGGCACATACCATGAGGTTCGTATAACCGCTCGCAGCCTCCCGGATCATGTTGACATAGTTCCAGGATATTGGCTACGGGTCAATAGAGAATGGCAAAGGCAAAGCCGCATCGTTCGAAAAGGCTAAGAAAGAGGCTGCAACAGATGGCCTAAAACGTTCTTTACGCACATTTGGCAACGTTCTCGGCAACTGTTTGTACGACAAGGAATATCTCAAAAAAGTCCAGGCCATGAAAGTCAAGCCCATAAAGTTCCAGGAGGAGAACCTTTATCGCCACGTCGACTTTGCACCGCGGCTACCTCAACCAGAACCACAAGCCGTAGTCAAACAGGAAACCTTAACAACACCAGCCAGGCCGGACCAACTTCTTCGAACACGTACCGATCAATTAAACAATGAGTCTTTTGGAGCCGACTTTGATGACGAAACCGACGAGAATTTATTTGATGGAGTTGATGTTTCTGAGGGGCACGGCGATGAATTTTCCTTCTCGGAAGGTCTCTCTGCTTCCGAACTTACAGTATCACGTACAGTAGAGTCAGTAAAACCGAAAGCCATATCATCCGGGCGTACATCCCCAGTCAGAAATATAGGGCCTCCTCGGCAGCCGAATGGTAGGCCGATACAAGCAGGTCACAGCCAACCAGCAGCACAACAGCAACAGAACTCATCCAACCAAGGACCTGGAAGGCCTTTACCGCAAGTACAAAACGGCCGACAACCTCAGACACCAATTCAGCAGCAACCACGCGCAGCGCAAAACAACGGACCTATGCCTCCACTTGCTGCAGAAAATGGAGCTGCATCAAGGCCTATTGGACAGCATAACCAGCAAGCTCCTAATAACCAACTTCCACGACCCAACCCTCTACAAGCACAGCAGCCGCCTAACCAACAACGCCAAGGACCTCAGGCCCAACCCACAAAAATGCCAGCAACGAATCCAACAGCCTCAAATCAACGACCGTCTGTCGGATTCGTTACCTCCCGCGCTGCTGAGCTCCTGCAAGCATCCGAAACACCCATACTAAACAATCTCCCACAATTCAATCCCAACGCAGAATCCCCCATTCCAAAAGAGAAACGAACGCCTGGCGTCGATCACGCACGTAGCGTACCCATCAAACGTGAAGCCGTCGGCGCTCCCCCCGCCCTTCAACTCGCACCCCAACGACCTGGCGCCCCATCAACCGGCTCTTTCAACCGTCCAAACATAGTAAACCCGCATCTCGACAACAACCGACGAATCGGCATGCCCGGTGCGCCCAGCTATGCCATGAGCCCCAGTGCGAACCGTGGTGCTTACAAACCTCCCACATTTTCTAACGGCAATGCACCAAACGGCATCAAGAGGGAGAGGGCAGCATTACAGGACGTTAGCAATGTGAGTGTAAACGGTCAAGCGGCGGCTGTTGTGGAGGGGCCGGACGCAAAGAAGCAAAGGGTTGATGCGCCGCCGGGTGCTGAGAATAACGCGGCTGTGACCAGCACATAGAAGGGTGGGGGAAAGTGGATGGGTTTGGAACGGCCGCGTAGAGCATTTATCACTTTTTTTTGTATCATTATTTGATCATGATGAGCGCAGTGTTTGTTTTTTTTGGTGCGTATTACTGATAGGATCCATGGCGTTTTGGGGGGTTTAGATAGCGTAACGGTCATGTACGAAGTATGCAGTACAAATTCAAGAGCTTTGGGGGCGATTGCCATTGAAGTCTACAAGCCATGCGACGATTTCTTTGCCCGGAACCACTAGGCCGTATGGCCTCTTTGCCTTGAGCGATCGGCGTCTGCCCAGGCAGAGACGAATGACGGTGAACCATGCAAAGGGTATTGATTGGATAACGACAAATTCCCTACTTGTCCCCCCCTCTCATCTGCCTCTACCACGGATTCTCCAGCAACTTCTGGAATGTGTAAAAAAATAAAAAAAATAAAAATACACGGTAGTCTGCATCATGGGGTGGGATATTCGCACACAGGGCAAGGGGCGGTCTTTATTCACGAGCAGATACATATATAATGTGAAGAAGGGGGGGGGGATAAACCATGTTCGTTATGCCAATAATGTGTTTTTTTACCATTCCACGAAAAAAAAATACAGGTCAAGAGCGCTAATGCCTGAGGAAATGGAAAAAAAATACCAAAGAAGAACACAAACTATCGACAGAGGGGAGGGAGCAAACGTGTGGAACGTGTGATCCTCTTTCTCTAGAACTGTGTAGACAGTTGACAGGGACAAAGGGAGAGAGAGAGAGGTATGTTAGGAGATTAGAGTCCCCTACTGTTCCATCCTCCGTTTGAGGCTGCCACTTGGTATACTTCTATTCCCGCTGCTGCTACTGCTACTACCACCACCACCACCGCTGTGGTCCTCGCCATCATACATATGAGCGTCCGTTCTTCAAAGACGGGGGAATTATGTCAGCGTTAGAGATCGCAAAGGCCCCGGACGAGACAAAGAAGTAAGTGAAACGAAAAAAGGAAGAGATGACCCCTAGATATCTAGGGATTACCTCTTCTTGCTTCCTGGGCGTGGTTTGCATTCATCTCCGAGAATGGGGTGAAGCTTGATCTTGATGGGGTACTGCTGGTTGTTACCTCCGTAGCCCTTGCTCCAGTCGTAGCTGACTGCATATGCGAAAATGTTTCCATCTTTGCTGAAGCTTGTTGCGACAATGCTGCCGCCGACTTCAGGGTAGCCCTTGAGGCGGTGCTTGGCGTCCTTGTCCCAGAAGTGGAAGGTGCCGTCAGAGCCGGCGGTAGAGAAAGTGCCGTGTTGTGGGTGGAAGGAAATGGCATTTACAGAGAAGACCTTTGCGGTTTCGCGAGCGTTGGGATCGGGTTGGCGGTGGCACTTGAAAGAAAAGTTGAGGCTGCAGATGTGTTAGTTAAGCTCCCTGATCTATAGAGTTTGGAAAGTATAAAGTGCTTACCTGGTATCCTTGTCCTCGACGTATTGGATGGCGCATCGGCCCTCAATGGAGCCAACAGCGAAGCCGGTAGCATCTGTAAAACAGCTAACTACCCTTGTCTGCCACTTGAGTGGGCTGGTGATAGTCTTGTAAATGGTCGTGGGGTTGGTCAAGTTGACCATGTGGATGTGACGCTCTGCTGTCGCAATGACGAGCAATTGGTCCTTGACATCCATGCTGTAGACGCGCTCCTGACATTGCAGAGTGCCAACAGGCTCGGCGCCCTGTAGATCCCAAAATTTGACCGTCTTGTCCCATGAGCCAGTCGCAACATAGTCCTTGCCGCCAGTCTGGAACCAGCGTACACACTTGATGGCGTTCTCGTGGGCTTTGGCTTGCTGGGCGGGGACAGTACCGCTGGCCGGGGCAGTACGGAAGTCAACAATATTGAGCATGCCTGTTGAGTCGCCAGCTGCTATGCGTGTGCCATCCTACATCAGGTTAGCAGCCTGTTCCATATCATGTCGTTGCTTTCATGGACGCACCTTTGACCAACCCACACCCAGAACATGACCCTGGCACTCAAACATCCACTTTCCCATTGCACCGTTACCGTTGACTTCGTATATATAGACTTTCTTGTCCCAGCTTCCTACCGCAAGAAAGTCGTTGGTTGGCGAGAACTGGAGGTCGGATATGCTGTCGCTGGGTACTTGGCCGGCTGGCACTTCGACATCTTTGCTTGTATCTCCGGTTGTGGAGCTGGTCGCAGCAGGCGCCGCGGCTTGACCGAAAAGCGCCATGTCTTCTGGCTATGTGTGGTTTCTTGCGCAGGTCAAGATGTTGTGATGTCTTGTTGTGGAGCTTTGCGCGAGCTGCAATAGTGGATCTCGCGGCGGTCGAGCGATAGGGATGTTCGGACGCGCTTGATGGACCAAGGTTGAGACGTGACGGGATATCTGGAAGCTGAAGGAAGTGATTGGAGCTGCAGCGCAACCGAATCTTATGTTCTTGACCACCAACGCGCCCCAGCAAAGAAAGAGCGGCTGTAACAAAGCTTCCCAGGCACCCTTGCAAGGCACCAGTCCGCCTTCTGCCTAGTGTGCCTACCGCCCGGCGTTACGATTCCCCGGTTCCACCTAAAAACTCGACACATCATGCCAACTTTCTTTTCCCAACGTTCCTCGCTCGAAAAATCGCAACGAAGCACACGCACAGAGCGCACTTGTAGCGTCTCTTTCCTCCAACGCTTTGGGAGAAAGTCCCCGGACAACGATCTTCGCGATCGCACTTTTAGCAACGAACCGCCATAGAAGCTGCGGCTTCCATCACCGACTACGGCACTTCTCCGCGTCTCTTCATCGCTTTTACTCGAATTCCACTAGCTCTCCCGATGCTGCGAGTGGAGGGGCTGGCACCTGGATGATGACATGAGTCCGTTGGCTACCTTGCTTGCATGCCGAGGGTCGCAACAGAGAATCGAGGAGTTGGGAGACGGTGGGGAGTGTTAGGTATGGAGGGTCTTCTTGTCGAGTTTATGGTTATGCGATTGCCTTTCCTGCACTTTGGTAAAACAGAGTGAGCTGGAGGGTAACTCAATGGGGCTTATTCTCGAGGCGAGGAACGTTCACCTCAAACATTTTTCGGATCCGAGGACAGCCGTCCTTTCGCCTTTGGAGGTGACGGGCTATACCGTGCTTGGTCGAACAAGCCGGATCCATCCAGCCAGACAAGGTTCACATGATGAGAAACATTAGAAATAGAGTCAAGCTCTGAGGCTGTCTGAATCCCAAAGTGGTAGGACGGCCTTTGCTGAATTTTCTACGACGGTATCTGAAGAACCTTGCGGCGTATAGCTTTTTTTCTTGAATAGAACCTATACTTGCTCATGAAATGTTTGTGTCTATGACTGCACGTGTGGTATCATGCTTCGGCTAAAACTGTTGGTGTCTGTATTGGGTGTTTGCTGTACACAGCTCATGCGTCGGCACCGATAATGAAGTCTCGAACCTCTTTATAGGCCTTGTCCAAGTCCTCGTTGATGACAATCTTGTCATGTGGTGCCTCTCCGCTGTGTGCAAAGTCTAGCTCAACTTTTGCCTGGTTTAGTCTCTTTACGATGGCCTCTTCTTTGTCAGTGGCCCGACTCCTCAGTCGCTGCTCCAGGACCTCCATAGACGGTGGCTGGAGGAACAGGAATCGCGGACGAGGAAATGTGGGATGGTTTGCGACTTGCTTAACACCCTAAAGACCTGTCAGCTGTACCTGGGCCTGAAGCTGATCGTGTTGCATACCTCCATCTCGATGTCCAGAATGCAAATCTGACCCTTCTCTGCAATATCGTTGACAGCCTTGATGCTCGTTCCGTAGTAATTGCCTCCAAACTGCGCATGCTCAACGAATCCCTTCTTTTCGATCAGGTCGAGAAATTCCTCCTTAGTCACAAAGTAGTACTCCTTGCCATTCTGCTCGGTCCCCCGGGGTGCGCGCGTGGTGTGGGATATGCTGAAGCCAAACTTTCCAGGAAACTCTTCGAAAAGGCGCGAGAGGATGGTGGACTTTCCAGCGCCAGACGGGCCACTGATTACAATGGGCTGGTTCGCTGAGAGCGCGTCTTTAGAGACGGGGGCAGTATCGGTGGGAGCCATGGTGAAGGCGCGGTGGGTGAAGGTGCGCAAGGGAACGGGTTTGCAGGTGCTTGGGAGGTATGTGGTGCTGGGTTTTGGTAACTGAGAACGAGTTACTCGTGCAATGCAACTTTTCGAATTAGTCAGTAGGCTTCGCGATAGACAGGAAAGTGTCAATGGCATGCTTGTCGTGAGCTGGGACAATGCGGGGTGTTGATTGGCGGTGAAGCTAGGGGTCTTCGGTGTTTGGCGGGGCGCTCCAAGTGGGATGATGGGCGGGACCTGTGACATCGCGTTTTCGTGTAGTTACTGACCTCATTGACCTGGAAATTTGCCAACCCTTGCATCGCCTCGCCCATGTTTCGCTAATTGATTTTGCATGGGAGCGGTAGAGCTATCACGCCTTCAGAATGGTGCGCAATACCTATCTCCATCTGGATCTTGTCCTGACAGCTTGCAGTCGAAGCAATACCTTACCCTCCACACGGTCGAGTCGGCCCACCCCAAAGCAAGCGACATCTTCGCTGTAGCACCAACTAGTACACAACTTCTCTCAGCCTCGGGTGCGAGTAGTATCAATGTTTACGACACCACGAAACCCGACTTTCCGGTTATACAAACACTTGACAAGGCACACCCGCTCGGCATACACCACCTGGTGACTGCGCGCGAAGAGAAGGCACGACGAGCTGCAAGTGCTGGCTTCGAGGGTAAGGTCAAGATATGGAGCCAAAGTGAAGAAGGGACATGGAGCGAGGAAGGAGAACTTGTTGGTGGGTACGCCTTGCGCTTTCTTTGCCATCTCAACTGAATCGCCCATGTGACTGGGGCGGGTGCTGACTTGCGTTACAGATCAGAACAAGCCGGGTGAGGTATGGGGGATTGCAATGAGCGCAGATGGACAGTACCTTGCTAGCAGTAGTATCAACGGCAAGATAAACGTCTGGAGCTTGAACAAGGCCGAGGGTATGCCCCGCATACGCGAGTACGAGACCAAAGGCAGCTTTGGTTTGTGCGTAGATCTGGTATGCCTTGGCTATCTCTCTTATCACGCTTGAGGCGCTACTGACAAGCAGACAGAGCCGCGACGGCAGTTTCACAGCCTCGGGGCATGAGAATGGCTCGATATACGTTTTCAACAATGACACTGGGCGTCTCGCGCACTCTCTGGCGGGACTCGTACACCCAATTCGCAGTGTGGCCTTCTCTCCAACTTCGAGACTCCTAGCGGCAGCAGGTGATGCCAGGATCATTGCCATCTATAATGTCTCTTCGGGTGAGCAGGTAGCAAACCTCACAGGACATGGCGGCTGGGTACTCAGTCTCGACTGGAGCGATACCGGCGAGTATTTGCTGTCGGGGTAAGATGCGACTACAAGTTTGCAAACACAACGTTTAACCTCGTCTCCAGATCTCATGACTCGAAAGCAAAGGTATGGCGGTTCGAGACTAAGACGTGCGTTGCAACCCATTCGCACGGCGACAAGCCTCTCTGGAGCGCGAAATGGTTACCCAAGCTTCCCACAAAGAGCGAGATGTTTGCACTGGCGGGAGGAAACAACACTATTAGTCTATACCGAGAGGCTGCCGGCTGATCAACGACTTGCTGGAACCAATCAATGCTATACTGCATAATGCATGACGGCGTTTGAGCCGACAACGCTCATTGAACCCATGACACACTGCTACCTTGTAAAGCTCGAATTACAAAGCTGATGGTGGCTGAGGGGGTAAAGTGAACATGGTAGAAACACTCGCCTTGCAGTTGCGATTCGACAACCCTGGGCGATTGTCATAGGATATGCTCTTACCTCAGATCAATTGAGAATACAAATCCATGCAATCTGCATCAGGCTGATCCTATAATAGTACATGATATATCTATGTGATTGCCATGATCCATATGCCTCCGTTTCTTCTTTACGAGCACTGAGACTGAGGGGTAGCAAAAAGATACTTGGCACTTCCAATCAGCCTCTCGATTTACCATCAAGTGGATGGTGTTGTCGAAAATGCGGCAGAAACCAATAACATGGCTGTTTAGCCATGGCCCGGCACTTACGTGAATTGTTGTTTGCACAAAGTAGTCGCGGTCGAAACAGCAGGTACAATTAGACTTTCGTGTGTGTAGTACTTCTACTACGGTCCTTACCTTTTACATGCCCCCAAGGTCGACAAGAGAGACACAGCACCACTATCACTATTGCTACCACAATGTGTGTCCTTGAAATCCCTTATTCGCTCGTTGCGGCCAACGTTGCGGCCGAATATGCCGGCGCGAAGGCTTCAATGACTCTTCCAATCCATCCATCCATCCTCCTGCACCCGACGCTTCGGAGTCGCCCACCACTGTGTTTCAAATACCCTACCCGTCGTTCCCGAAAACCCACCGTTCTTCACACACTGCGACCCACCATGAACACCATATAGCTATACGATATGGCACACTCTAGCCGCCAGATCCCAAGGTCTACAGGGGGGCCAATACCACGATGTCGTCATCCCCGGTTTTCTCTACGAAGATAGGATGAGATGCGGCCGTGCATGGGTAACTACTGGCTGCATCCACAAGGTGAAAAGGTGCAGGCAGAGAAAGAAGACAGGGACATGAAGATCAAGCTTGCGCTCAACAGGCGGGATGAAGGAATGGATCCAGGGAGGGAGTTTGGGGTCTTTGTTTCACCACCTGCCGCAGCTCAGACAAGAAGCAAAAAATCGCCCCATGGCTGCTCCCAGACCGGACGACTTCGAAATCAGCGCCATTAGCCAGTATAGATGGACCTTGGTGTTGGTGGCGCCACGAGACTTCACCCTGGAGGGGATAGTAGCAAATGTCGAGGCGGGAGCGAATGCAATCCTCCAAGATATCGTTACGTACGTGAAGGAGGCGCTAACGGAGTAGGTGATTGATATGTTACTGAGGCACGGGTTCAGCCTTGACGTGGGGCTGGAGCAGGACGGTACTGTTCAACTAGTGGAGATGAGTACTTTTGGGGCATTGTCGCCGTGTGGAGCCTGTCTCTCCAAGTGGATATGGGATGGTAAAGTGGGTTATGGAATGGAAGAGGCGCCGTTTGCGGTGGCGTTGGGCTTGTCGATGCATACGTTTCTCAGATGCAGAAGAGGGAGTGTGCGTCGGCCAAGTTGCTTATTCTCGAGCCAGATAGATTTCCTTGTCAGGAAAAAACAAAGCTGTTTGTGTTGAAGACTGGATAGCGGCTAGCTTAGGTAACGCATAGGCATAGGCTGAGGAAGCTCGGAGGCTCCGTCTGCCAAGAGAGGCACGTCTACTCGGGCATGCAGAAGCGGCCCTGGCCGATTGGATCGAGGCGTGTGAAAATCTCCGTGTCTGTTTCATTCGCCCGGTGTCTAGAACGCCCCGAGGCTGAACGGCATGGGAGACGTTGCCCGGGGCGCCAATTCGCCACTTGTCGCATCCACCGTCACAGCGACTGCGTATGGATATGCGTATGCGTACCAAAGGGCGGCACAGCCGCCGCCACGCCCTCTAAGCCTTGCCACTGCATACGCGGATGCTTCATTTGAATCCCCAACGGCTTGTCCAATCTGCTGCGTACCCGTAGAAAACGTCCTCTTCCCTACTCCGGACCGACCCACTTTGGCCAGGAATGTCTTGGCTCCTGCTGGATAGGGGAATGATCTCTTTTTGCCAAGCTGGCTCTTCGCAAGTGAAACCAACTCCACTAACCGCTCATTATACCTCGTAGTAGCTATAGCCGTTACTATACTCACAGCCAGCCGTTGCGAATTTCATGCTCGGCACACCCAGTCCTCATTAGTTGCGAGGCCAATAGCAAGGGTAGACGAGCGCCGCCGCAGACGTGTCCACCTGCCTAGACGAGCCGTGAAACGCGGCCAGCCTCCCGCTCCATTTCGCTGCTACAATGCGACCTCTAGTGACCTAATCACTCCAGCCTTGTGGCTAATGAGGAGCCCACTGTATCCATCTCCGCCATGCCAATCAATCCCGTAGCAGATTGTGCCATCGGCTAATCACGTCGATCCCGCCGTTGGCCTCACCTCCCTGTGTACAGAGGACATGCTTTATAAATGCTCGTCTGCTTCAACTTGAAGGATACCTCACCACCTCACTCCACTCCCTTCTGCTTCTTCCTCTGGCTAGTCCGCCCATTCGCTCATTACTCGGTTCGCTTCTTTGAAATATTCATTCTCTTCCACTACCCCCGCTAGTCACATATACTTCTACATACGACTCCCAACCATGCATTCCTTCAAGACTGTACTTGCTCTTGGAGCCCTCCTGCCCGCCTTCCTTGCGCAGGCCAGCAAGATTATCCGTACCCGCAACGAGCACACCATCCCCGGCTCATGGGTTGCCCGTATTGAAGAGAATGAAGTCCTCGAGGCTGTTCTCTCCACTGTCCTCGAGGCTGCTGGTATCGAGTCCAAGGAAACCTACTCTGTTGGGGGTGTCAAGGGTTTTACCTTCGACGCCGACGATACCATCCTAGATATCCTCGAGAATATGGGCGCCATCAAGTCCGTCGAGCCTGACTACAAGATGTATGCCTCCGTCCCTGTTGGCAGCTTGAAAGCCCGCCAAACCAACGGTACTCTCACTACCCAGAAAGGCTCTCCCTATGGCCTGGGACGCATCTCTCACCGTGAGCCTGGCACGCGGGACTACATTTTCGACGCCTCTGCTGGCGAGGACACCTTCATCTACGTCATCGACACTGGTGTCAACACCGAGCACACCGACTTTGGCGGCCGTGCCACTCTCGGAAAGAGCTTCATCTCCGGATCGGACGGCGAAGATGACCAAGGCCATGGCACGCACTGCTCTGGAACCGCCGCCGGCACCAAGTTTGGTGTAGCTAAGAAGGCCAACATCATCGGTGTCAAGGTCCTCGGCGCAGACGGCTCCGGCAGCAACTCTGGTGTCCTCCGAGGCATCCAATGGGCTGTTGACGACGCCACCGAGAAGGGCCACATCAACCGCACCGTCCTCTCCATGTCTCTCGGCGGTCCCTTCTCCCAAACCACCAACGACGCCATCCAGTCCGCCGTCGAAGCCGGCGCTTTCGTCGCCGCTGCCGCCGGAAACGAAGGCGAAGACGCCTCCAACTCCTCCCCCGCCTCCGCACCCCAAGCCTGCACCGTCGGCGCCACCAACGAGCGCGACCTCAAGGCTTCCTTCTCCAACTTCGGCAAGCTCGTCGATATCTTTGCTCCCGGAGACAAGATCCAGAGCGCCTGGATCGGCAGCTCTACCGCTACCAACACCATCAGCGGAACTTCAATGGCTTGCCCCCACATCGCCGGTCTGGCTGCCTACCTCATTGCGCTTGAGGGCCCCCGCTCTCCTACCGCCCTGTGCAAGCGTATTCAGGAGCTTGCTACCAAGGATGCTATTACGAACTTGAGTGCGGGAGAGGGGAGCCCCAACCTCATTGCCTACAACGGCAACGGCGCGTAAAAACCTTTACGCTTGCCACTTTTTTTATTTTGGTGGCGCATACCAGCTAACTGTGGATCAGTCTGGTTAGGAAAACTAACGATAATGTATATGTGAGGATTCTTTTGTACATTTTCTTTTCCAATGGACTTGGCGGCCTTTTCTGGATACTTTGGGGACTTGACGTCTGGATATGGTGAAAATTTATATTTTTTTTAGTGTTACTTGGTATCCGAATACAATGAAAACCGCTGTTGTAACAAATATAACCGTTGTTTGAGCTCTCATAATCCTATTTTTATGAACTGCCCAGTTCCAGTCAACTGTGAGAACAGGGTAGCCTACTTGCACTTAATACGCCCAAGTCGTTGTGGATGTCTCTCAAGGTACAAACCTGAAAATATATTCTAGCGACTGAGACAATTATATTACATACGACCATAGGACAAAATATCATAGTGCTTCCCGTTCGCTCAGCAATACTCAAGCTTTGTACCGGCGGACTAGTAGTTAGGTGGGTGACCACTAGCGAATCCCCGCTGTCGTATGTTTTTGATGAATTTTTTTGACCTTACTTGACAGGTGTCACGTGAATTGGTCCAAAGGTTTCCTTGATTCAGGAATTGGGGATACAAATGGCTGCATTCTTCGCGCGACATAGTCTCGAGTCTTGATAGAACTAACGCATTTATATCCTCTCTGTCTATAGCAGAAAAATAGATGTGTCGGGTGAAGAGCGCTTATGTGACCTACAATTAGACCCTATAAATACTAGCTGCTGGCAGTCGTCTTTTCATATCTCATCACGTGGAGCTGTATCATAGGGCTGTACTGAGGGAGGTTTTAGAGTTCGTCATGTGGTGGCAACACTAACCCGAGAAGGAGATTTCGAACATGTTCGCATGGATGGGAGTAAAGATTCTTCGAGCCAATCAGAATGTCTTCCAAACCCTTGGACGCAATATCGCTATGTGACTAGAGTTGTAATAAAGAACAGTTTGAGTAGCCTTTGCCGATGATGGTAGGTTTCTATTCAGGTCCCCACCCCCATTGACACTGTAAATGCTGCAGCCGATTTCGCTGCTGGCCGGCCCGGAATGCACCTGGTCGGCATCTCGGGAAGATTCTCGTGTTTGAACGGTTTTTTGAATGATGAGCTGCCGTTACACATGCTGACGCTACCAGGTGGTGGGCAGCCGTGTCTTTGAACATCGAGTGACTCGCAGATCGATTCAAGACAAACAATTGACAGACAGCATAAAGGCTCTGAGCCACCGATTTTGTGTTGGGGTCTGGACACGTTCAGGTTTGGTAACCACAACTCGGCCGTTCATGTTTCTACAAAAACACTTTCAAAGTGTAGTTGACGGCAGAAATTCAAGGCACACCAGAAAATCATTTGGCCCGCCAAATTTATAGATGTGAAGCAGCAAAAAAAGGGTTGGGGAGTATGCAACTCAAATAAGACTTGGTGGCATCGCGAAAGTGTAGTAATGTGAGACAACAATTTCGCGGCTAAGAGAACAACCGACGATAAGGATGCGGAGCATGGAGTCACAGCGCCGTTTAGCCGCTATAACATTAGGACATCAATGCGCGCAAAAAGCCTCCTAAATAGGTGTATAATATAAGCAGAATGCAAAGATGGCGATGGGTACAAGGAAATACGTGATTCGGGAAAAAGGCCCAAGTGATAATGCAAGCCATATGCCAAGCGCGTTTACCCCAATTTCCTCGTAGTCCGGGCTCGCCATCTACAGTAGCCGTATCAGCCACCGTAAAACGTGGGGTTGTATACTTCCACCACTCAACTCCAACGTGACAAGCCACACTTACGACATCTGGAATTGCCGTCTAGTTTCGCCAAGGACGATACACCTAGCCGAGATTCGCCAAGTCAAATAGCAGCAGCCATATAACCGCTTTGGTAGAGAGATGTGCCATACAGGTTTCTGGACCTGCTTCTGGATGCGCCAGGGACCACTTTTCCGGAAGAATCGGTCGTTGATACGGCGTACGAAATTGCAGTGTATCTTTTGGTGCTCTAGAGGTCCATCACGGCAGTAGATAAAATGGGGACAGTGTCGCTTGCTGCTTACCGCCAGGTAGTTCCTAATAATTCACGCCCTACTAGTGTCTTCTGCAAGTCAAGATGAAGTTGTCGGCCTTACCCCTCCTTTCTTTCGCTCTGTCCGCGACCGCAGCACCTACAGGCTCCGATTTCAGCCTGGTGGGATTTGCAAGAGATAATCCAATTGGCCCAACCACTGGTGGCCAAACCAAGCAAGGCAAAAGCGTCACTGTAGAGACTCTGGCCGACTTTGTCAAGGCAGTAACTAGCACCGAGCCTCTTGTCGTCTACGCCAAGGGCAATTTCAACCTCACCTCGCGAGTTCAAGTCCAATCCAACAAGTCCCTCATTGGCGTTGGAAAAGGTGCTCAAATCACAGGCAATGGCCTCAACATTTACAACAAGACCAATGTCGTTATCCGCAACTTTGGCTTCACCGCCACTGCCGACGACGCCATGACAATCCGCAACAGCACACGTATCTGGATCGACCACAACGAATTCACCACCGGCAACTTCCCCGCGCTAGGCCCGGATGCATTCGACGGCCAAGTCGACATCATCCGCGCCTCCGACTGGATCACCGTATCCTGGAACTATTTCCACGACCACTGGAAGAGCTCCTTGGTAGGCAACAGCGACGCCCTCCGAGACATCGACCAAGGCCACCTCCACGTCACCTACCACCACAACTACTGGCGCCACGAGGGAACACGCGGCCCCGCCGGCCGCTTTGGCCACCAACACATCTACAACAACCTCTTTGTCGACTTCCTCTACCAAGCCATCCACTCGCGAAGCGACAACCAAGTCCTCGTCGAGGGAAACGTATTCAAAGGAAACACGGCCGAGGCACTCAGCACATACGGCCTTGTTATCCCAAAAGACAGCCCCAACACCAGCCCCGACGGCGATTTTGAGATTGATGGCTTTGCGAATTTGGGCGCGACGAACGATTTCGGAAAGGCGGGCGTGAACATTACCCAGGTTGGAAATTTTACACAGGCTCCATATCAGTATGGGCTTACGCCGTTGGATAGGGTGGAGGATATTGTTAAGAAGGGGGCTGGTCTGGGCAAGATCTAAGAGGGTGCTTTTGTTGGTCGATTGTTTTTTTGTTGGGCACATAATGATGGAGTGCGATTGAGTAATGGACGTGATATCCCGGGTTTATTCGTTGCGGTCTTGTTTGCGGAATGGAAGCTAGTTATCCGTTGAGCGGTATTTTGTGCAGGATCAAAGGATAACATTACGGTGGTACATGAGCAGAGGGAAGGCTAGCCTGTTTTTCAATAACATACTTTTATCATGGTTTATTATCACGATTCTATACACTCTACCTAGCGGTCGGGTTGGGTTGGGTTGGATTGGGTCGCGGGTAGAGTGTACCTATCTACCAGCCTAGATGACACATCGGCGGCACTCTGTTTTACGGATAGCAAATTTGGTTAGACTCGTGAGCGAAGCTTATTACTACTATATTATCGTGTCAGGTAGATTTTAGTACGTTTCCTTGTACGCTTCCGGCTGGAGACTTATACACCCATGTAGCGGTCAGTAGCAGTTACTTTGTAGCAATGTCTTCATGGTAAAGGACTCTTGATGGCAGCCAGCCGGTATCTGAATGAATGTGTCCGACTCAGGGTCTCAGCTTCCTATCGAGCATGTCAATTTCGACAGTTCGCTGTTGGTGACTAGGTGCATCCTACCCCACGAACCTATTGCCCGTGTGAGAAAATCGAAACAGTAACTTTTCAATCAGCGGATGTTCAGTATGCAGTTACTGTGGTCCAGCCGGAAACGCCATCATTTACAAGACCCAATCACGTCTTCCCGATACATGGCAATCTCTCCGCCTTGGCCTATGTTTTGACGTGCAAAATTGGAGAGATTCATAACATCTTTGGCTGGTTGCTCAAGTCAACCATAGCCACACATGTACACAAGAACATTACACTATCAATACATGCAAGCCTAAGCATGGGCCGCGACACCACGCAAAGGCCTTTGTCCTTGAGGGTTATTTGGCGCAGCCGGTTGCAACTCCTCAATAGCCTGGTCATACTCGTTACTGCTCATATCTGTGCCAACACCATCATCCTGCTGCCCGCTAAACATCTGTGCGCGCATAGCCTGCTCATCTTCAATCTGTTTGGTAGCCCAGGCCTTCCAGTTCTCCCATTGGCGGTCCTCAAGCTCCATACCAATCTCAAGGGGACCCTTGCCAAAGTAGGCGCCAACATGCATGGCTTCTTCTTTTGCGATACGTGAGCGGATCTCGGAGAGGTGGCGGTGTTTGTAGAATTCGCGCCGGGCAACATCGTATGCGGAGGCTTTGGAGAGAGAGGCGTTCTTCATTAGCCACACTTGGCGCTGGACAACGCTTCATTATGTCAGTACGGCCACATGGGAAGCAGTAGTATCGGCCCAACGCACCTTTCACCGTCTAATTGCTTGCCCGGCTGTACAATCTTGCTCCAATCATAATTCTTCGAGTCATTTCCGCTGTCTTCAACTACCAGCCTTGGGCGTGCCAATTCCCATGGGTGGTCACCGAAGAATTCTGAGCGGAGCTTGTCCTCGGGATATGCGATGGGCAGTGGTTTGAATAGTTTGCTGGCCTTGCGCGCCTTGCGCATCTTGGGTACCCGCAGCACCGGCCTCGCGAGCGTCTCGCCTGGGGGAATGTTCCCAATGACATCGTACCATTGCGGCAGCTCTGGGTTTCGCTTTGCGTCGAAGAGGGCCTTTGCGGTTTGGCGGACGCGAAGTGGGCGGAAGTCGTAGCGGCCCATGGCGGGCAGTGTCGATAGTTATGCTCTCACGGGAGCTGTATCATGTGAAGGAATCCTCGAGAGTGTTCAGAAGGGGGCGGCAATCGGCTACGGGGCACAATGGGCGATGTCGTGGATATTATCGTCGTTATTCTTGCCCGCGCAAACTCCGAAGATTTCGCCAAGACTTCGCGACATTGGAAATCTTTGGATGGTCCATGTGCGGGCATCTGCGCATCACCACCAGTACCGTCATTCACTCGCCCTATGGAAAGCTCCCCGATGAGCTCCACGTAATTAATTGTAGCCGCGCTCGCAAATGGAACACGTCTGAATAGGCTCCCACTGACACGATGCTCGACCTCTCATGTCCCTCTTCCGTACCCTCGACCGGACCTCCGCAGTCTCCAATACCACCAGCGCACGACCCTTTCTTTCCTTTTTGTGCCCAGTCCTCGACAGGAATACATTGAAGAGAAGGTTTAGCAAGAATTCAGTAGACAATGCGGCATCAGCGCCTAGACAGACGCCCCACATGGACACCTTTTTCATCCAGGCATTGGTGCAGGCGGCATCGTGCCCAAAGCATGCAAAGCGGATCCCAAAATTGTCCAAAGTAGACGCAGTTTTGCCAAGGAAACACAATAGGCGGTGGAGTAGCACATGGCCCAAGCCAGACGAAAAGAATCCAAATGCCAGGCTCCAGCGGAGGGGTCCGTTCAACAAGGTCAAGGATTTTGCTGAAAAAGAATTGCAAGCCTTAGTAGACTACTATGGCATGGAGCTTGAAACTGGACCCGAGAAAGACGTCCCCGATGATGGGAAACTGGTGTGGAATGTTGGAGACAGTCACGAGCCATGGCCCCTCCGCGACCCAAGAGATGCTGTACATATTGAGAGATTGGAAGAATTACTCAAAGATGAAGAAGCATCACATGACAAGATGTTCGAGATATACAAGAAGCTACCATCACCCGGAGTTGTATATCTCAAGATTGAAACGATAAGGGCTCTGCTTCACCACCTCGCTGTTGTGGAGCGTCCTACGCTGACCGTAATGCAACGCTATCTTTCTATCCTTGACGACATGAAGAACGCGCACATACACATCATTCGCTCAGAGTGGACATCGGCGATACACCTCTCTGGAAATGCCATGGGCAAGATAGCTGAAGACAAGATCCAGTCAGCTCTCAACATCTGGCGGGACATGGAGCACCGGGCTGGTATCAGAGGTGGCTATGTGACTTTCAACGTGCTCTTTACCGTTTCTGTAAAATCCGGGAAATATACACTTGCTGAGACTTTTCTCAAAGAAATGCAAGCTCGGAAAATGCCAATGCATCGACATCACCGTGTATCGCTTCTCTACTACTACGGCGTCCTACAAAACGGCAATGCAGTCAGGAGGACTTATCAAGAACTGGTCGCAGCTGGAGAGATTGTGGATACGGTGGTTATGAATGCTGTCATAGCATCCTTACTCCGTGCTAGAGAACCTTCGGCGGCGGAGCATGTTTTCGAGCGCATGAAGCGCCTGCACGCCCTGCGCGCATCCCCAGCACCGGGCCACACATTCTTTCACCGCAATTGGCGTGACCGTCGTCTTCTGGGAATGCACTTTAGAGACGAGGCACGGAGGCTAAGCCATGAGAAAAATGAGGAGGAGTTGAAGAAGCTGCAAGATTTCGCGCCCATCGCGCCAGACTCGCGCACATATGGTGTCTTGATTCGCTATCACGCTGAGGTGGCAGGTAACATCGACCGCGTCCACGAGCTGCTGCAGGAGATGAATTGGAACTCAGTCCCGTTGGAGGGCACTATATTCATCGTCATCTTCCATGGCTTCAATACTTTTGGCGGAGTACGCTACTCATCATGGACAGCCTCGAAACTTGAAAAGATCTGGCGGCGCTATCTGAGGGCTCTCAATGAAGACCTCGAACGGACATGGATATCCAGTCTCTCGGTCATTGCGGCTCTTAGGGCTTTCGCAAAATGTACGGCTCCAGAACGCACATTGAGAGCTTGGGAGGAAATCCGCATCCTGTGGCATCACGCTGATGAACAGGAGCTGGAAACTGTGCTGCGTGCGCTGAGAAAACTGGTGCCGAGCCAGTTGGAAGCTCAGAGGCCAGGGTTCTTTGATGGTAAAAGGCCGCTTTGAACGAGTATGTACGATGAAATCCAAATGATTCCAGACATTGCGTCTCCATCTCCTATGCATGGGGTTCCTATTCATGCAATTCGGCAGTTGTAGAGCAGGGCGCCCAGTACTGTACAATTGCTTTTTCTTATCTATTACGCAAGCCTGCCGGCCCATTCGTGCAGGGTTCCTGAAACAGCAGGTGGGCAGGGGATCCACGAGCTGGGGATCCACTGTTGCGCAAGAGTTCGGATTTAGTACCAGGCGCTATATCCACCCAGCCGAGACTCGTGCCGGGGGCCTTCAAGGACTATATGCACAGGTGTTGTGATGTGAGCGGATGTGGGGTCCTACAGATCTTGATACAAGGAGCCTTGAAAAACATATGAAACACTGATGGATGCGGGTATCCAGGATTGTGAGATGAGCCAGACTGGTTATGACCCACGTGTGTGTTGACCTATGGCGTAAGGATAGCTTGGCTGTCTTCGTCAGTCTGTAACCTTGGCCTTGGATTTCATTGCACTACCTATCTTTGAAATTGCGATTGCGAAGATAGTAGAGTGGCCAAAAGCTCAATTGACCGAAAACTAGGAGCCCTGACGTACTTGCAAGTCACTGTTCGTAGATAAAATGAAGACCAGAAAAATAGTATCAT
The DNA here is from genome assembly GCA_030558545.1 of Bipolaris gigantea. Taxonomy (NCBI): domain Eukaryota; kingdom Fungi; phylum Ascomycota; class Dothideomycetes; order Pleosporales; family Pleosporaceae; genus Bipolaris; species Bipolaris gigantea. Next base: position 26,593 of record JALPSE010000007.1, read on the forward strand.
GTCTTCTGAGCTTTCCAATATCTGACCTGCTCGTCGCGCCTGCGGCCTCTCAACTCAACTCATTTGTCACTAAGCTGTTTTGCATTCAACTGGTTTGCTTGATCAACATCTCCAAACTCAGCACTGGTATTCAGCGTTGACAGATCGTATATAGACATGTAATATAACATGACGTTCGGTAGTTGCTGTTTCACGAACCGAAGATGACGTTGTACTTACGCCGTGTCCACACTGATCAAGAGGATGGAGATGCCTATAGAACTGCTTACAATGTCGTGGAAACATTTCTTTTGAATAAGCACTGAACGCTGGTGCTCTGGGACTTGACTCTGGTGTTTGAGGATGACGGGTAGCTTTGTGGTTGAAAAGGGAAAACTATTTATAAATTCATGCCCGAGAGTTCTGTACCTCGTCGTACCAGTTCCGCATGTCATGGTAGAGATTTAGGCAATTAGTGTCACGAGCTTGATAGGAATCCCAATGTACTTACTCTTTCTGACGGCAGCTTTTGTATCTTCTTGGCTTGGCACTATTGTCACTGGAGGTGCTGTATAACCCTGAAAGCATACTCGCCACCTTCCAGAACGGAAGAGACCTCCAACAATCAGGGCGCTTGAGATGGATCAATGAACCTTGTGGCCATCTGCCGAAGATGTTCCACGATTCTAGTGGGCAGCTACGCCGTCTTGATCCAAAGTTAGGCCGGAGATTATTGCCAAACCTGAATCATTCTCCCCTTCCGGCCGCTAGCGTATGGCAAAGTGCATGTGCATGTATGCTGATGAAGCAGCATCGCACAGTGTTAGCTTCAGAAATGTTCAACCCGTTCATCAGTCCCTTGTAGGTATATAGGCCCATTATGAGCGATGCGGATACTATCACGTGGCCTTCGATTACTGAGCCATATGATTGACCAGGCCCATTAGTATGGGACCGGGCCAACGATTATGAGGCTATCGCCCGCGCCGTGGTCTCGCAATCGAGGGTTTAATTACCAGTCAAGACTAATCGCACTAGTCATTTTAGACGCAGACGGTGGCATCTTCCTTGTTCGCAGTTGGCCACCTTCGTAAATCATATCCGCCGGCCAGCTTTCCGCCCGACAGCAGAGCCGGCCGACTCTCATAGGCCCAAGCACGTCGGTAACCAGCTGAGTTCTGTTTGCGTTCAGCTAGTCGAGTTGAATTTCCAGTATAGCAAGCACACAAACACCATTACGCTTTGCACACATCGCCGAGCACGATCCGTCTACTCTGCTTTTCCGATATGGCGCATTTGATGTGCGAACACGGCTCGTTGAACCCGAAGCCTTTCACGTTAGGAAGCTTTCTCTGCCTGGATAAGCACCCTCGGCGAATAGATGCGAGCAGTCAGTCTTACAACACATGAAATGCTGCCTACACCAACGGTCTGAGGTTATAGCTGCATTGCAGACCGCTCGGCTGTATTTGGCTTTAAAGGAGTCTGTGCCACCTAAAACCCGGATAATTTGGAGCTACGGGCTCGAGTATCATGTGCGTTCTGGAATATTTTCTGGAAAGCCGCTACTTAGGCCGGACTCTTACTTCTCCCACAGAAGACCCGCTGTCCTCTCGGGTGTGCACAAAGGACCAGTGCAGTATGACGGTGACTGGGTTGGTAACTACTTCGCCAATGGGCTCAATACTACCGGCCTCTTTTAATCTTGCCGGCCTGTGGACCATGCAGTCAGGCGGCGTAGCTGTTTGTTACCGTTACCTACCCGTCATGCGCTGGCGCGTGTCGAACAGACAGTCTGCGACACTGGTCATTTGGATATTTGAACGCGCATCTGTAAGACTTTTGTGCACGTGAAGATGCCGACTTCACTATCACATCACACGGTGTCCGGAGGTTGTTACTAAATTGTAGACATCCCCCCCCCTGCTCGCTGTGAGAACATGATTCGGCAATCTTTCTCCCAACGGCTGGAACGCCTTCTATCGGCGCATCGGATCGAGAAAGGTCAAGGGATCGTGACGCAACCATGTCACTTTTCGAGTCTGAGAAGTAGTGCCCGGCTGTGGGTATGTAGTCAGTATCCTGGCTAAGCGCAAAAAACCCTTGCGCAAGAGACGAGGGCCGGATCCTGCCAGGACGGGTTTTAGCTAGCGTATCATTAGAGAGAGAGTAGCTTATTGGCCAAGCGCATTCGCTTCACCTTCGGTATTTTCAATTCGCCCGGAACTTAGCTCCTTTGTCGCAGTATAGCCATGGCTCCTCTCGCCGGTGCCTCTCTAGCTGCGTGGGGCTGAGTCGGGCTCTTGAACGTTCGTCGTCGTTCTCCTCCGCGCTTTACCGGCTGTTGTCTTCTGCCACGCTCTCCTCCCCCAGCGTCAAATCACGACAAACCAAATCATCCAGGATCGCTGTGCCTCAGTCGATTGTCCCCGTCAAATGCAGGGGCGATACCCGTCTTGCGTGTCAAAACACGGACCCACTGTGCCGCATACTTACTATCTGGAGATACCTACGTATCCGGCTACATGGCTACGATCTCGGAGCAGAAGAGTGCGGCGTCATTTCATCTCGGCGTCTTCTAGCTGACGGGTAGATTTGTTAGATGGATCACTAAACACTTGTATACATGTATTTGAGTAAGTACGTCATGCATCGTACGTATGTACATACGTAGGGTCTGAGGCGTGGGGAAATCTCATCATCCGAGCTCGTCATCCAAACTCTGCATCTTGTTATTACAGAACGTGGGGTACCCTGTAATATGGGTGCTGGGATTTTCAAGACGGCGAGCCTTGACTGGGATCCTAGGATAGAGTTTGCACGAAAGTCCGTCAAATGCAGCCATCCACTTCCTGAGGCTTGGGCTCGTCTCTTGCCTAGCGTTCCGCCTCTGTCAGACCTCCACCTGCATTAGTCCTGCACAGATAGCATAAAGTTAACTTGGCAACGGCTCTGAATCGTGAGCCAGCTTTCGGCGCAGAGGTCTCGACGGCCCACCAGCAGTCATTAGTGCTGGCTCTCCCCCACCAGACGCCCGTCGGCCGTAAGTATCCATCCATCATTCTTGCGTTGTTCTGAGCAGCGCCGGCGCTCTCGTCTCTGCACCAAGATGGCAAACAACACATCACGCTTGACCACCTGGGAGGGGATAGTTACGCAGATGTTGTCGAATCCGCCGCCAGCAAATGAACCCCAGCCCTTGTCGAACAGAAAAGGAACCATATCCGGCATTACGCTCACTCTCTTGGTATGATATCAGCGACTCCACACTGTGACTTGTGTACTAACCTCGCACAAAAGGTTGTAGCGTGGTTTGCAGTGCTTTTCCGTCTTTGGGTTCGCATCAGAATTGTCAAAGAGTTCGGTTGGGATGATAGGTGTGTGCTTCTCGCTCAGGTATGTACATCAGTTTTCGAGTAAGAGAGCCAAGCTTAGAAGATGCTGACTTGTTGGACAGTGCCTCAACACTGGAGCGACCATCATCGTGTGTATTTGTAAGTTGTGCATGCTAGCAATGTAGACCTGGCTAATGATTACAGCAATTAAATATGGACTCGGCCGGCATATGTTATATCTTGGATACGATAATGTGGTTACCTATCTAAAAGTATACATGCCCCATGCTTCCTTGTACGAAAACATATTTACCTGACTAGTTTTACTACATAGAAGTGGCCGTTTACATCTCCAATTGTGCGATTATCAAAGTCGCTTTGCTATTTCAATATCTGCGTATATTCAGAGGTGGTCGTATGCGATGGATATGCGTAGGCCTACTTGTCGCAGTGATACTCTGGGGTATAGCTTTCGCATTCATCGCCTGGTTTCCTTGCTTCCCAGTTCGTGGCTACTGGGATCGTACCATTCCCGCAAAATGCTACGGCCTTGGTTTCGGTAATCTGGAAGACTTCGTTATGACATACAAAGCTCAATCAGCGACCAACATGATGTTCGACATCGCCATATTTGTAGTGCCTATGATACTCTTCGGGACGCCGAACTTACGAAGGAAGAACATCATAGCGATGCTTGGTGTTTTCTCGTTTGGCGCAGTGTAAGTGGACCTATCTTACAAATACACAACATGTTTGGACTAACAATGCCAGTGCTGTTGGAACTGCAGTTGGGCGCCTGCACGGAATCGTAAAAACCAATGGCGCAACCTATCCTTATGTTGACTACACCTGGTGGACACCTACTATGATTATTCTGTCCTGTCTCGAAATCGACCTGGCCATCATCTGCGCCTCTATGCCTATCTTCTGGCCCATCGTTGAAAGGTCACTTGCCGCCATTCTCGTCAGCTACGAAGTGCAAGTGATTGAGGAGCGTGTGGATGACTACGGCATCACATACGAGCTCGAGGACAAGAAGACAAGCGACAAAATGAGTATCAAGAGCAGTGGGACCAGCACGAGAGAGCTAACACAGCAAGAGGAGGATAATAATGGGAAGCGGCCTCAGTTTACAGTTGGCTGTGATCCACTCAACGAAGAGGAAAGAAATGCTGGGTTTACAGCCAATATTGAAACGCTCGTAGTGCCGCCAAAATGGCGGATTTGACTTGAATGTTACTATTTTCTCAGTTCAGGCCAAATTTTTTTTTTCAAATCATCAAAATGTGGTACCCCATGTACCGGAACGCCTTCTCCCCAAGTGCCGTCATTCTTCACGAGACGGTCAAATCTTAATGTCCCAATGGTAGATCGTGATTGTCCCCTTATACAAGCCCCTCACACCAAATCTCATGTAGCGCGGCAGCGGCCCCTCTCCGATTGTCGAATCAGCGCGTTTCCCACCAACGCCAATCGCACAGCATCTAGGCCCCCGCGATCGGAAAATCCCAATAGCAAGCTAAATGACGAGGCCCCCATTCTTTATCGTTTCTCGTCTATTTTACCCGAATTCATGCATGAATCAGATCCTCTTTTTTTTTGCTCCTCAAGAGCCGCAAAGTGCATGGCTGCCCCGATCAATTTCGGATCAGCCGTCCCTTTCTTTTGCCCAGAAGCCATGGTATGGGGAGGCAGGTTTCATGAGATGTCACCCCCTTGACCCTTTTCTTCCCATGCTTCCTTGCTTTCGTGCTTCTGCTATCATTTGCGCTTGGTGATCACCAGTGGGCTTAGAGGAGTAACCAGGGTTTTCTTTCTCGCTAGCATTCTGCTTCTCTCTGGTATACCTTCATGCTTCCAAGGATGAGGACGTCTCAGGCACGGAGGGGGGGGGGGGGGGG
>JALPSE010000007.1:38833-105429 GCA_030558545.1 Bipolaris gigantea
CGGGCATGTATCTTTTCGCCAAAGGAGCACGCAGTTTTAATAAATCTTTCGGTAACATCTATTTTAAGACATTGCAGGATCTTGAGATGAGTGGCCAATGTACAAGTCAATATTGAATGCTATTCTGGAAGCAGGACGCTGTCAATACAGGGAGTGATCAGGTATCGTAGCCCAAAGGGAACTTTTCTCCGCTTGCGCATCCTCTCGTCTTTGGATATGATGCCCCAGACGCCAGGACCCGTCATGGTAGCGTCAAGGATGCTCCGCAATGATTGCGCCAAAGCAAAGAAGCCAAACAAAAAAAATCCAAGAGCAAGTCCGCCTCATTCTCTGGTCTCTTCAGTCGCTGGGTACGACTCTGTGTTAGAAGGCGTGGCTTGTCACACTTCCGTATTCTTCGGTCGCTATGACGACGGTAGAGTGTCTGTCGTGGCCCTCCCAGGAGAAGAGGCACGCGCTACAAAAGCTGCTACTTCTTCGACCTTCCTCAGCCATGCAGTGCCCTTTCACTCCTCTTTCCGTCGATGTGATATGTCATAGCCGAACTACTAAGGGGCTGGGTTTTCCTTGACGATCTGCCTGACTTTGCGTTCGTATGCCGCTTTGTCCTTCTTGAATAGGTTGAACGCGTCGGCTTGCGCCGGTGACTCTGGGTTGGGCTCGTCGAGCAGCGACTGAATGCCCAGGAGGATCTCTTTGATATTTATCGCCGGCTTCCAGCCTTCTTCTTCGTTGAGGATGGAGAGACAGACAGTGCCGGAGGGGTAAACGTTAGGATGGAATAGTGGAGGCACGAATTTACCTGTAAGTTTTTGGCACGTTAGCTGCGAGCTTTCAGCATATCAGGGCACCTGCGGTTCTGCGGCTGAGTGCCTCGGGCAGAGGAGGGGGGGATGTACACTTTGGTGGCTTTGTTGGATACTCATCTGGGAAGGTGACTTCCAGTTTGAACAACCCGCCTTCCCAAATGGTCTTTTCCTTGCCTGGCACACCGCAATCCCACTTCTTAAGGTCCATCATGCCGTTGGCGCCACGCATAGGCTTTGCGAAGAAGCCGAAGGGATGATCCCGTCGCCATGACTTTCTGGTGCGCTGTTAGTAGGTAATCAGGAAGCGTGCACGGTTGATTGCGCACCTCTCTTCTGAGAGCCGATTGATGCAAAGAGACATTGCAGGTGCGAGTGTGAGGCTGTAGTTTGCGCTTGTGCTGTCCTTTATCGGGGTCTATTCCGGGCGTTGAAAAAGAAGGTGGTGTGTTTTTTGCGCGAGTTGTGAGCCGCCAGTTGAAGAGTGTACGAGCGTCACAGTTATGTACAGGTGACAGTGGTGGTGAAGGTGAGCGAAAGCGGAACGAGACAAGGTGAAGCCGAGTTGCGGATGCACGTGACGTGACAACAATTATCTTCCCGGGGCGCGTCACGGCCTTGGGATTGTTGTCTCAGTGCTAGTCTAGATCCCGCTGGCAGTATTGGGAAGGTGCGGTGGCCGATCTTGCCCCGCGCTAGACAGTGGCCCCCGCTTATGTGAGTGAGGGTACATACCGCTGGGCCAGCCGAGGCTGACGTTGCACATGCGCCTGGCTCATGTGTATTCTTTACCCTTGCCTCTCCATCTCGTACTTCCTATCGTTTCTTCACCTGAACGTCTCGAACTGAGTGTGGGCAAGCATGGCGGACACAGCTGTAAAGAAGGCAGAAGAGGCGCAGCCGGCTAAAGCAACACCTGCTACTACTGCCCCTCCTCCACCCGAGGTTGCATCGGATCCCGAAGAAGACGATCTCTCTGACCTTGATGATGTACTGGATGAATTCGCAAACACCAAGCTTGACGCCAAAGCACCGACGGCCTCATCAATAGAAGCTGCGTACCCCAAATCCGACAAGGCGCCCTCGTCCTCGGGACATGGCAGACCGCCCGAAGATGCGTCACCAATAGACCTGTTGCTTGATGATCAAGAAGAATTCCAGAAACAGCTGCAAAAAGAAATGGAGCAGCTGCTTGGGCAGGACAACTTCCAGAAGCAATTGGAAGGGATCTTAAAGGAGATGAGTGAAGAGATGGGCGGCGCAAACCCTCTGGATGCTGGTGCACATGCGCATAGCAAAGGACAAAAGGCTGCGGGAGTACCCACTTCGTCTGAAAAGGAAACTGCTGTAAAGGCTGAGAAGAGCTTCCAGGAGACTATCAAGAAGACTATGGAGCGCATGCAGTCTTCATCGGATACCGCCGCATCTGCCGCTGCGTCTTCCTCACAAGATGACATTCTTGCGCAAATGCTTGCGTCCGTGGAGTCCGGTGGCTTTGGAGGTGAAGAAGGCGACGAGGACTTTAGCAAAGTGCTTATGGGCATGATGGAGCAGCTTACGAACAAGGACATCCTGTACGAGCCGATGAAAGAGCTTGATGACAAGTTCCCAAAGTGGATGGAAGAGAACAAGGCAAAAGTGGAGAAAGATGATTTGAAGAGATACGAGGAGCAGCAGACGTTGGTCCGAGAGATTGTGGGCAGGTTTGAGAGAAAGGGCTATAGTGATGACAACGCACAAGATAGGGAATATATCGTTGAGAGGATGCAAAAGGTATGCTATCCCTTTGAGAATGCGTCTTTAGTATATACTAATAGTCTATAGATGCAAGCCGCTGGCTCGCCGCCGCCGGATCTGGTCGGCGACATGAATGCTGCTCAAGAAGCACTGCAGGATATGGATCAAGGTTGCCCAACACAGTAGCCTCTGCTTGTGTAGTCGCCCGTCCGCTTCATTCTTCCCAGATACCCTTCCAGTATATAAATGATGCTTCCCCCGCCCATTACACCCTAGACCACGTATGACGAAATGTTCTGTGGATTATAGCTTGTGTAATCAGGAGAACCTCAAAAATCCATCATATCCGTATCCATCAGATCCTCGCTTTCAAACCCATTCTGCACCGCCTGCGATGGCTGCTGTAACTGACCGTTTCCAGCCATTGCACATTCCATGAATATCGAATCATAGTCTTCATCGTCGCTACCATAGTGATGTGGTTGCGCATCCGGTTCCTGCTCTATGGACGCAATCAGCTGTTGGAGCTCGTACTCCTCTTGGGCGGCGATGTAGTCGGCCTCGGTCATATCAGGATCCAATTGCGGCGCGTTGCTAAACATTGTAGGTAATTGCGCGTCCTCGGAAGGTTCCTCGATGATGTCGTCATTCACAGATGGTGCCTGACGCGCCTTCTCTGCTTCCCAGCGCTTGCGTTCTGTTACGAAATCCAGTTGTTGAATCTACGTCATCGATTAGTTTTTGGCTTGCCGGGAATAGTGTGTTTAGGGACATACCTGTTCGCCTCGTGACTGCCATTTCTTATCTTCACGGTCATTTTGCACCCGCTTGAAGAACATGTCTCTTCGTCTCTTTGTAGCTGCATCGCGCGTTTGCATAACGGGGTTAGATTTGAATATGCGCTGTGGGGTTGCTGATTGTTCCTTGATAGGTGAAGACATTGTGAAGTCGAAGGTTTGAGGTTGCATGTTTCCAGAGCGCTCAGATAACGGTGACGAGCGTGGTGGCGTGTACGGAGAGCAATGCGCCATTTGATGGGAGAAGAAAGACGTTGTGAGAAGCATTTTTTGGAGTGACCTGTCGTACTCGCTGTATTCAGCTGGTTATGTAGAGGGTAAAGTGCGAGCTACAGAAAGTGACAATGTGGTTCTATGAGGGGTTCAGTGTGGATGTAGATGGGAGGCAAAGAAGCTGGAGCAGACGCGAAAGTACGCGCGACAGAGCCACGGTGGTCTGTGCATTCTATCGATAAGAAACACGCCTAACGTTCCGTGGCACGCCTAGACAGCAGTGAGCGCTAGTATTAAACACAGTTAGGAATTAAGATTGGCTTTTAGTCTGAGAACACACTATGTAATTATGGCTTAATACACTATAATATCATATGAATTATTACTATACATCATGATTTGAGCGTTAGTTGATATGCCAGCAGCTTAGTGTAGAGCTAGCTCGAATAGTAGCTAGATACTAGCTTTTATTACAGCTGGCGTTTAATACTGACAAATCAGACACGCGTTCTATCTTGGCTGGAGCTCACTGTACAAGGATGCCATTACCTCCCACCAACACAATTCAGGTGAAAGAAATCTATACTACATCGTACTGCAACTTTGGATCTAGCCTACAGAATCTGTCTCTACTAAACTCATTTGTTGAGATTGGCATGAATTCCTGCTATCTGCTGCTATGGCTCCTAGGTGTGTAGGAATCGTTGCGAAGCGGCATATGTACATGATGTACATGATGAATAGGTATCGAAAGTCGTCAACAGCAGCTGGTCCGACAACCGATCAAAACGTGAGAGTTGAGCGGTCTTTGTCTTGCGGAGGGTACATGGTGGTCAGAATGCTAGTCTAAAGGTCGATTACATCAGTTGCAGATTCTGCCGCTAGGCTCTCGCGTGCCACACGCGCACGCCCTGGGAAGGGCAAACATTTGCCGCATCTGCAACACACACAGATGCATAGATGGAAAGTATACTTACTTGTGATTTTGCTGACGTATGTCTTGCCTATGGACAGCGTCTCAAACAATTGAACATGGTACCAACATTCGTCATGACGTCAGACCAGTCCCTCAAGGATCTACGACGCACCGTTGCTCTACACGAGCCTATCATACAGATTGCCACTGAAAAGCATCGGCATATGGAGATGCATAATACGAATTGTGAATTGCCATGCTGACGCTATCTTCGCCGATGTTCCACCCATCTGGACTCAGCTAGTCCGCCACACTTCCCTTGACCAGACAGAATACGGCAATGCGCTAGTGCTTTGGAGTGTGCAGACCCGCCATATGCCGCTGGTCGAGATGGTTCGTTTGGCGTGGCGACATGCAAACTTGCAACTTCACGCCCCCGCGATACCCGGGCAGTCACTAACCAAGCCGTCTCTGCACCTGCTCCAAACTTCAAAGGACGCAACATGGGTCTTAGCGAAGCTTGTACTAGATGTTACCTGCTTCCTGTGCCGCATTGAAGCGCATCTCATTATCATGAGCCAATCCCCAACCAGTCGCGGGACGACGAAGAAGAGCCGCTACGACATGAAAAGAGAACGGGATGTTCGGCTTTACTATGGGGCCGCCTTCTGCAATATACCACGCGTTGACAATCTGGCCACGCATGCCCCCCGCCCATCTCACGACTCGACTCTGAACGCTTTGTGTCAGCTGGCCGCTATCCGCATGGGAGGCCAGAGGGCCATGATCTCAATTCTAGAAGAGGAACGACAACACATCCTAGCGGAAGCTACCTGTGATTCCCCTCTCCACCCAGATATACTAAAGGACGCGCAGGATTCGCTATGGGCTGGGAGTGTTAGCATTCCTCGCAATCTATCCTTATGCGGGGATGTATTGGATTTTAGTTGTGAGAATAACGTCTTGGTTATCAACGATCTTGCGGCACACAAAAAACGTGATCTTCACGGTGCTGTTCACAGCAGCTCTGATGCGCGATTTTATGCCGGCATTGCACTCGTATCCCCAGGCGACACAATAGTCGGGACGTTGTGTATTTTCGACAACCAACCTCGGGACGGCCTGACTAGTGAACAGCTTGGTATTTTCAAGGATCTGGCATCGACCGTTATCGGGTACCTGAACACATACACAATCAGGGATCAGTGCAGCCGAGGAGAGAGGTTTACGCGCGGCCTGATCTCTTTCGCCGAGGGTGCAACAGCTCTATTGCCTTTTGAGCACAACGAACAGCAAACCTCATCATCGATATCTGGAGAATCTCCGGTCCCAACTTCGCAAAGAAAAGAAGATCCCCTCTCTACACATGGCACTGGAAGAACGGATGTGGACGATCCATCACCGGAAAATTCGCCTTCCCCGACCCATAAGACGACTACCGCGAGGTCTGCAAGGCATCGAGCAATAGAGACACTTCAAGACTCTATTCTGCCCATGGACTCGAAATCAATGTTTTCTCGTGCGGCGAGTGTCATGATGGCTTCGAGTAATTTGGATGGGGTACTTATACTAGACGCAAGCGTTGCAGCAAACGGAGGCCAACGGCGCAGCAATACCACTTCTCGAACCAGGAGCAGTGTCGATTCTCTATCTGAATCTTACCAGTCGGCATCTTCTAGCGAGGGACCGAGTTCAAACAGCACAGAGAGCACCTCGTACAATACATCTTCTTCAAACACCAAAACATGTAAGGGCGATTGTTCTATGACTTGGATGTAAAGTAGTAACTGACCTCACCCGAAAACTTTCAGGCCAATTACTTGGAGTTGCTACTTCCAACCACAAGGAAAAAGGAGCGTATGGGTCGTTGTTGGAGTCTGATCTTGCACGTATGCTCCACGAATATCCACATGGCAAAATCTTCACCTTCATAGCCAGCAGCATATTCGTATCCTCGGATGAGACCACCTCAAGCCCCTATTTTACTGAGAATTTACCGAGGGTGGCGTCTTCCAAACGCCAATCAAAGAACTGGTCAAGGAGATGCTCTGAAGCAATCCAGAAAATGTTTCCCGAAGCGGCTAGCGTCGCCTTTGTTCCATTCTGGGACTTTGAGAGGTCACGATGGTTTGCAGGCTGTTTGTGTTGGAGCAATAACTCATATCGCCTACTTTCTCCCTCTATTGATTTGATTTATTTCAAGATTTTCAGCAATTCAATCATGAGGGAGTTGTCAAGACTGGATGCTATGGCTTTGAACCAGGTAAGATGAGACCATTTGTATATGCTATATCGAAAGCTGCAAGCACATTCAACCAAATTAACATAACCATCTCTCATGCATACAGCTCTTCTCACTAGTCTTGGCTAACAATTTCCTAGGCTAAAGAAACATTTGTAGCCTCTATATCTCACGAATTACGGTCTCCTCTTCATGGAATATTAGGAACACTGGAATTTATCAAGGACACGCCTCTCGATTCATTCCAGGCCAGTATGCTTAATTCTTTGCATGGCTGTGGAATAACTCTGCTTGACACCATCAACCAAGTCATGGACTATGGCAAGATCAGTGAATCAAGAAGCAGCATATCCTCGAAACGAATAAAGAATGACAATACCATAAGGTTGTCCTGTAAGCCGGTAAAGAGTAGAAGAAGGAAAGACCCTGCTTTTGATATTGGCACTGTGACAGAAGAAGCTGTAGAGGCTGTATTCATAGGGTCATCATACATCCCTGTCACCGCTAAATACATCGAGGAGCTTCCATCTAGAACAAGGCATGAGTCGACTCCTCTCCCGAAACGCAAGGTACGCTTTGTCATACTCGAGGTGGCATATGAAGATGATTGGATGTTCTCTTTTCCCATCGGATCATGGAGAAGGATAGTTATGAACTTGTTCGGAAATGCTGTGAAGTACACCGAGTCAGGCTGTAAGTGAAATATCTCTCAATTCATCAATGTTGTGGTATTCAATTGGTTTGGTTTCAAAGGTGTGCTGTGGCAACAGTGCAAACCAAACGCGTCCTGAGAGATTCTCACTCGTCAAATGTCATATCAGCCCCCGTCCCTGAAACAAATATTTCCTGTTCGGATGTTTCCCTGCTAAAAGATCTATTGCTAACATGAGGATTTTGCAATTAGATGTGCACGTTTCCTTGCGTTCTAGTAAATCAGCGGAAAACACCAATGCACCTACAACGATTATACTTACAATCACCGACACGGGTTTAGGAATGACTCCAAGTTTTCTAGCCAATAGGATATTTGAACCCTTCTCCCAAGAAGATTCACATTCGCCCGGTACCGGTCTAGGCCTAAGTATAGTCCGACAAATCATCGACATGAGCGGCGGGAAGATTGAAGTCAGCAGCCAGCCGTCCATTGGCAGCAAAGTCACGGTCAAACTCGCACTTACTCAGCCGGATTCCTTGGATTTGTCGATAGCCGAACACAAACGGTTTCAATCGACCCTATCACGATTGCATGGTCACAGAATCTGCATACTTTCCAGGAAAGCGATACGGTCTCCAGATGACGCCGATTGCCCACAAGCTGAAGAAGGGCTCGTACGCTTCACCAATGTGCTTGCCAACACTCTCGAGAAGCACCTGAAGATGGAAGTTGTAAAGTCTACCGATTTAGAGTACAGCGGTGCAGACATGGTCATTTGCCCAGAGGTGTCTTTCGACTATCTCAATATGATTCGTCGCCGTAGGACTCGCGATCAACGAGCTCCCGTCATTATATTCATTGGGATGGACGCACTTGAAGCAGCTACTCTTCGTTCAGATGTCCGTGTGACGTCCGAGCAGTCTGTTGTTGAGATCATAACTCAGCCGTGGGTATTACTCCTTTCGTGACAGCAACTTTGGCTGACTTGATCAGATGCGGGCCGCACAAATTGGCTTTTGCTCTTAACCGATGCCTGGATCGATACGACCAACCGGGTGATAATGCAGAGCCTTCGAGGGCAGTTAACCCACTTCCCCGAACTGGAAGCCATAGAGTTGAGGAACTGAGCATTCCCATTCCGCCACCCAGCCATGCTCAACTGAATGATAGACAATCGCAGGCTAGACCCGCAGAGAATGCTGCCAAGTCCCCGGCTACAACGTCTACCGCGCATGTCCCACATCAGGAAGAAGACTTGGCCGCATTTCATATGCTTATCGTCGATGACAACATGTTGAACCGTAGAGTAAGTATCCTGCTCTGCACATCAGTGTTGTTCTGACGATATCAGTTACTTGTGGCATTCATGAACAAGAATGGTCTGCAATATGAAGAAGCGTCAGACGGCCTCGAGGCACTGCGCAAGTACCAAGCGGACCCACACAAGTTCGAGGTGATAATCATGGGTAAGTAGCCCGCCTTGCTTGGAAGTACATGTGCAGTGACGCTTACGACATGGCAGACGTGTCGATGCCGGTCATGGACGGTATGGCAGCTACTCGGGCCATTCGCGAACACGAGCAAGCCCACAATTTGCCGCGCAGCTGTATTATTGCATTGACTGGCCTCGCATCTTCAAGCGCCAGGTTGGAAGCATGGAGCTCGGGCATCGACCACTACATGACCAAGCCTGTGAACTACAAAGAGCTCCGAGAGCTCTTGAAGAGCGAGAAACTGCGAAAGCATGGACGCCGGAGATGTTCGGAAGTCGCCGAGAGAGTACCTCGAGAGACTGTCGAAGCTGCAGCTTGATCGTAAGCGACGGCGTCGTATTCTGATTTCGAAGCCGCCGCATCGAATCCTTCGCTTCTTCAACCATGGCCACCGTTGCCACGCACGTGCGCACCGCTTTCCAACACACGTACTCCATCTCGCAGCCACCCTCCGCACGACGCGCACAACGCAAGCGTCAGCCCATTCCACCCAAGCGCCAAGGAACAAAGCCTCATATGCATCTCGCTGGACCCAAAATGCACACCAGGGCGTAGGTAACCGTTTCGTAAATAGAAGAATACGCTGCATCCTGCACAAACCCATCCGCTGCCACACGCATACGTACATGGGTATGCTTCCTGTAGCCTTGCACATACCTCTCCCTACGTGTATCGTCCATGCCGTCCCTCTCCCCCACCAGTGTCTAGTGTTTTGAATGGCGTGGGAGGGCGAATCGCGCCATGGCCCCTGAGCGTCTCTTGTCCATGTACGCGGCATTGCTGTGTTGGCCTGACGCTACTTGCAGCTCAGCAACGCTAGAAATCTCGTGCATCGTTTGGACACCGCATGAGCGCCGGGTGCCGTCCCATTGGCCTCGAGGATATAATACCAGATAGTTTCTCGTCCTGCATCACGGCATCGGTCGGGCTTGTGGTTTAGTGGTATAATACTCCCTTAGCATGGGAGTGGTCCGGGGTTCGATTCCCCGCGAGTCCATGTCTTTTTGCCGTCTGCGTCGGCTTTGCTTACTATGCGTCCTTTTTTTTTTCACTCCAGCTCTCTATCTAGCTTTTTGTACCGTGTTTTGTTTGGGGGGGAGGGGGGGGAGACATTAGATTACTGCATACATGAAAATACCTGGACACACACAGCTTGGGCTAGCGAAGATTAATGTACAAAAGGCATGTGCGCAGCTTAAGGAATGGCTTTTTTTGGTCTCCTGATTTTGGTTCTATTGGTATTTGGAAGAGGCAGGCAGATCAGGGTAGCTGCAGTTGCTTTGTATCTTGTCAAGAAAGACTAGTGATTTTCCATGTACATAAAATCTCTCCGTCTACTGCACAGCCACCTTGTTCCACTGGAGCCCCTCGGTCAAGCTCCTCATCCTAGCATTCCAGCTATCCACGTAGTAGTTATCCTTTGGCTTCCAGGGCCCCGTGTTCGCACAGCGAGGCAACTTTTCCGCGTTGGCCTGGACATAGGTGCTAGTAAGCGGGGAGGCCGGGGTTGACTTTTCCTTTTCCGCCTCCGTGATGACGGGCACAACGCTGGTGTATCCGTTGTCACGCTGGTGCTTGATTAGGCGGGCATAGAGGCGCGACGCGGCGTCGGAGCCGAGAGTCCATGAAGCGTTCCAGTAGCCGATGATGTTGCCAAAGTTGGGGAGGGAAGTGAACATGCTTCCGCGCCACATGTATTGTGCGTTGAGATGGACGCGTTCGCCGTCGACGCTTGTTTGCATGCCGCCGAGGAAGCTGAGGTTGAGGCCTGTGGCGGTAATGATGATGTCTGCGTCGAGGTTGGTGCCGCTGTTGAGCTCGATGCCGGTGGCGGTGACGGTCTTGATGGTGTCGGTTACGATGTGGGCTTTGCCCGAGCGGAAGGCTTTGAAGTAGTCGCCGTCTGGGCAGAGACACATGCGCTGTTGCCAGGGGTTGTAGCTAGGCTTGAGGTGGGGGTCGATGGGGAAGTCAGGGGGAAGCTGGGCGGCGGCTTGTTTGATGAGGAAGCTTCCGGCGGCGGAGGGGAACCAGATGCAGAATTTGTAGAGGAGGATGGGGACAAGGATGAACATGAAGCCTGGGGCAGGTTAGCACTTGGGTCGTGTGGTGGAGGGGGAGGGGGAGATTGGTAACGTACGCTTATAGCGGAGGGCAAACCACTCGGGGGCATACTGCTCAACCCACGATTTCCTCTTTTGATCTATGCTCATGATGTAGCTAGGGCTACGTTGCAGTTGTGTGACGCTTGCAGCCCCGCCGTCGACCAATGCAGGCAAAAGGGTAATTGTGGTTGCGCCAGATCCTATGATGACAATCTTCTTGTCCCTGTAGTCGAGATTCTCCGGCCAGAACTGTGGGTGTATCCTTTGTCCCTGGAAATTGTCGATACCTGGTATGTCTGCCTTGAGAGGCTCGTCGTAGTTGTAATATCCTGTGCCCATGATCAACCATGAAGTCCAGTAAATGACTCTCCGAGGCTCTCGTCCGACGTCATTGCCGACCTCGACCTCGACTCTCCAGCGCTGCTCGTCGGTCCTCCAATCGGCTGCTAAGACCTTGTGCTTATACCGGATCTTCTTATCAATGTCGAATTTTTGCACCGTCTCCCTCAGATAGCCCATGATGGCCTCTCCTCTTGCAATGGGCTCCTTTGTGCGCCAGGGGTTGAACTGGAAGCCTAGCGTGTGCAGGTCCGAGTCGGAGCGCACACCGGGATACTTGAACTGCGACCATGTTCCACCGAGTTCGTGGCGCGCCTCGAGGATGGTGAATTTGACGTCTGGCAACGACTCTTGTATGCGGTAGGCGGCGTTGATGCCGCTGATTCCGCTTCCAATGATCAATACATCGAAATACGAGTCGATCATAGCGGGCAGCAAGTGCGGGGTGGTAGTGTGAGGTGTGAGGCGGACGGGTGAGCGGGTACGGGGAAAGGTGCGTTACAAGGCCAGATATGTGTAGTGTCGTCGGGCGGTGAGACCCGTCGGTATTGACATGTGTACGACGGGGACCCGTCTTCACAGCTTGGTACATAGCCTTTGTTCATGGCTCCAGACTAAAAGTGAGCAGATGCGGCGACCGGGCTCAAAAGTGCTGTAATGCTGTTACCCCTGTGTTGTGGCTGTAACGCTAGGTGGCATAATTACACGGTAACAAACTAACTGATTCGGGCAGGTATGGATATCGGATTCGGACTGGTGCAAAAGCGACTTCACTCCTCGGCGCCAGAAGACACTTCCGCCTTGTCGCCACTCGAACAACTAGATGCCGCAGCCTTA
Source organism: Bipolaris gigantea (assembly GCA_030558545.1). Taxonomy (NCBI): domain Eukaryota; kingdom Fungi; phylum Ascomycota; class Dothideomycetes; order Pleosporales; family Pleosporaceae; genus Bipolaris; species Bipolaris gigantea. The sequence continues at coordinate 50,974 of JALPSE010000007.1, forward strand.
TCGTGTGACGGTCTGGTCCTCGTCTTGTCACCTTGAATAAAGACAGAAATAGGGTTGAGCAGAGTCTCGAAATTCTGGTGCAGGCAAACCAATTCAGGAATGGTTGCAGTTGTGAACCCAACATCCGCGTGTTGAGACGCCTGCGCCGCCCACGAGGCACAGCCAGCTCCAACTCGATGTGATTGAGACGGGCGATTTCTTTTCTTTTACGCCGTGCATACTCGACTACATGGCATTTGCATTGGAAACCGCAGGCGAGTGGAAGACGTCATGTTCTCTTTTTGGCGCCAAGGCTGCAAGTCGTGGCTCCGGTCTGCGATTTGAATGGTGCGCGCCCCTTACTGCAAACAGCCTACGCCCGCATGTTGGCGAGCTCCGGCGCGGCTTCTCGCCTCCACTGCTCTTGTGTGGGATTGGGCGTTGCTCGTTGACGGGCTTTGGCGCCACAACTTGTGTGCGTGGATACGGCCATGTGCCAGCATGGACAAGCAGCCAGTGGCGTCTTGTCAAGCTCAATGATCCTCCGCTAGTCGGGCAAAGGCATCGCAGACTCAAGACTTCCGATGCCGACTACCCTGGTATGGGTTTGAGACCTCACGGCAGCTCTGATCCAGTCAACGACTACCCTGTGCTACATTCACCCATCTCTCGCAACGCTTCTTCTGGTGGGTTAGCGTGCATCAACACACATGCATATACAGGGACATGGGATAAGACGGAAGATGGTATCATTTGATTAACGAGAAGAAAGCACTCTGTTGTGCATAGGGTTCAAGCAAAACCCCGCCCGCTGCAAACTCAAATCTCTATAGCGTCTGCTTTCCTCTCGTCTCAATGGGCAAGATCAGCATGCTGAAGAAGGCCGCAATGAACAAACCGCCACTTGCGTAGATGGGCGCCTTGGGGCTACCGCTGCTAGCGAAGATGGCGACAATGGGAGCGCACAATCCAGCAAGTCGGTTCAAGAAGCTGCTGATACCAGTGCCAGTCCCGCGGATCGGGCCAGGGAAAACCTCGGGCGTGTATGCGTACAGCACGCCGTACATGATGTTCTGGAAAAAGGCTTCCAAGCAAGTAAAGGCAAGCTGAAAGTCCGAGTCGCTCGAGATTGTAAACAGGAAGACAAAGACACCAGTGATGACGGTCGCAATGGCCATCGTTCCCTTGCGGCCCAGAAACTTCATCTCGACAGCATAGCATGCCAAGAAGGATCCAGGAACACCGACAATGGCAGTAATGGCATAGTTGCGGTACACGGTGCTGACGTCGTTTTCCACTTCGCCTCCAGAGTTGGCCAGGTACTGTGGCAGGAAGGCGTTGAACAGCGGATAAGCCATACCGATAGTAGTCCACTGGAACCACAGAAGAACAGTCGTCCATCCAAGCTTCTTGTCCTGGAAGAGAATCTTGAAGCGAGCAAAGGAAAAGCGGCTGATGGAGCGCTTGATGATTTCAAGACTGCTGAGCTTAGCGTCCTCGCCAGTCACTTCCTGGTCGCCTCCAATGTAGTTGAGGATTTCCTCGGTAAGCCAGGTGTGCGTCTTATTGCAATGCGCGATCCCGTAGACGGTTGCTACAGCCTCGGCCTGGCGACCGCGTGACAGTAGGAACTTGGGCGACTCGTAGAGATGGAAGAAGAAGAAACGTGAGATGAACATGACAAAGGTGATGGCTCCAAGGGTCAGGATAAAGTATCTCCACCCCATGTTGTCTGACGTTTCACACTGTCCGGCAGGAGTGCCGGCAGGGCAGGAAAAGTTGGGGATGAATGCCCAGGCGACTACAAGGGATTAGCGCCATATACCGACCACGAGTGTGCTCGACTTACGTAGCGAGGCAATCAGGTTACCAATAGGCCAGAAGACGGAAAGCAGTGTCAATAGGTTTCCCGATGTTTGTGGGAGGAACTCTAGGAAGAGTGCCCCGTCAACCGGAAGATTGCCACCGACACCGAGTCCAATACAGGCGTAGAGAGCGCATGTGGCGATCCAGTTGGGGCCACCACCCGAAGCGAGACCAAAGGCACCGGCAAGAAACAGGGTGAAGTTGAATGCAACCCGGCGGCCAATAATGTCTGACGCGGTACCCCAGAAGGATGCACCAATGCAGAGACCGAGGAAGAGGGCCAAGGTGGTGTATCGAACTTCGCTCTCACTGATGGCAAACTCAACCGAGAGTTGTGGTAGTGTGAGTGCAACCCCCTTCGCAATGGTCAGTCGTAATGACTGCAAAAGTGTATAGTGTACGTACCTGCAACCACAGGTTGTCTGCCATCCACCCACATCCAGCCAGGATAAAAAGCTTCCATTGGTAGCGGCCCATGCCCATATCGCCCAAGGCTCGGTTGATGACCTTGGACTTGCCTAGGAGAGTTTAGTAGGTGTTGCTCATTCCACAACGACTAGAAAATGTTGCAGTTCAACGCAGTTCAACGTACGGTCATACGGGGTGTCGGTGCCGGAGGCGGCGACGTCTGCTTCGATTTCTGCTTTGAGTGCTGCGAGAGTCATTCCATGGTTAACAATACCACTTGACGCATCACTTTCGGGGCGCGCAGGTTTATCGTCTCTCGAGCTTTTTTCAGAGGGCGTAGGGGAGTTGCTCTGGCGGCCGTGGGGGGTGGGGCCGCTGGGGAGTGATTCTTCAAGAGGTACATGAACGCCGGGAAATTCATCTACACTGTGCGTCTTGAAGGGATTTGTAAACATTGTTCGAGGCATGTTGATGTGGCGAGGGCGCTGTGCTTGGAAGATGAGTGGTCGTGAGGGAGTAGTTGCTTGGGTTTGGCGCAATGGTCTTGAGGGCTGGCAGCAATGGGATAGTCGCAACTGGGTCGTCGTCACCTCACCAGAGAGACCGAGTTGTGGGGTTGCTGGGATTCGGTGTCGGTGTCGGTGTGTGGGTAGTGGCGTGTGTTGATTCTTCACGGTGGCCTCACCCAAGCATAGGGTGGTGGAGGCTTGTGAGGCTTGGAAATGCTTGTGTATTTATATGGCAAACTTGCACAACAGCGAGGCGGTGGCGAGTAAGGGGAAAGGTATCGAGTCGGCTGGGTGGCAGGCGTGGAGAAGAGGGCCTCAAATACCATTGCGAAGACCATGGTGCGTGGCCCAAGTCAGAAATCTTTTGCAACACGCAGGGAGTGAGTGGAGAGTGCTCGGTGAAATGCGCCAAGGAGGCGGCTCTCAGCGCGTGCGATGACATCATGCCGGGTGGGTCCAAGACGGAGCCTTCACGTTTCTGTGTCTGCGTGTCTGCGTGTCTGCTTCTCTGCCCTTGAGTGCAAACACCAGCCAACCATGCAGCTGTCTTTGGCCGTGCCAGTCCAGTCGGCCGTTTGGCGGGCGCATCCTTCTCGGTGCCGACGAGTCCTGCGTGGGTTGAACAGAAAACGAGCGCACCGTCTCGTGTCCCCTGGGCTGGCCAGCCGTCACCTCATGCGTAATGGCAACACCTTGATACGCAGAGCAGGGTCCATGGTTCGCCCATGTGTGTCCCCGATGCGTACAAGGAAACGCAGTCAGAGGCTCTCGAGTGCGTTCAGATGGCATCATACCATGTCGTATCCACGTTCGCTCCCGTACGCCTACGTGATATTCATCTGTGGCGGCTCCAGAAAATTTTGCCGCGTTCCGAAACGCGACTAACAGTATTGGTTACGTTTTCGTGGCTCTGGCTTCGCACACGCGAAACGGGCATAGAAAGCGTCCAACTCCACTTGCAAGTGCCGGCAGGTGTGGGCCATCAATCTAACGGTGTGCCGTGGGTAAGCGCGGGATGGATGGGTGGTGGTCCTTGATGGCCTGTTTCCATAAAGCATGCCACTCCTGGGGCCGACGCCAGTTCCCCGGGTAGGGCCCACGTTCAATCTTGACACGGGATCGACATACAGGCGTCCGCTACCCTTTGTACGTGTTCAGAAAAAAAAGCCGGGCTGAGGGGCACTGCTTTGCCGTCGGGGTGGTTGTCGGTGGTCGTGGCGATAGAGGAAAGCAGACCCCTTGACCCCACAGCCATCACGCATTTTCATTCATGGCTGTCGACAAATCAAGAACTAGAGCCAAGCCGGAGCGAGATTGTGATTGCCGTGTGCATCTACGTAGCACAGCAGTCTAGGCATGTTGCAGTATCCATCGGAAGCAGAAGCAATGTGAAGCCGTGTCCCACTCCGGGTCAGGCCGATACATGTATACATGTGCACAGTATTGTGTCAGTCTTGTCAACCGCCTCTCCGTACCGTCTCTCTCAGACAACACGTCTCGATTGGAATTCACGACAGAGTCGTTTGGTGATGCAAGGCAAATTAAACGCAAAGCAATGGACCAATCGAAGGCGAGGCCTTCTGCAAGGAACACTTGGCAGCTATCCGCCTCCCACCAAGAACTGCATGTGCCTGAGGATTCAGGAACGCCCAAGTGCCTACAAACATACAAGTGGATGCACAAGTGCTCGTGTAGCAGTAGACCAACTCCACTCAACACGCTGCACTGCTCGTCTAGACCAGTTCATCAATCGCCTTGTTTCTGGAACAGCTGTACGTAGACACGTGTCTCCTTGGTGTTAGACCCTTCCTTCCATAGCTGGTCTTGTCATCTCAGAACTGCTCCCTCGGGAAGCGAGTGTGCTCCCCAGCTGCCACCTTCACACCCCGCTCGACTTCAGCAGTCCTCGTGACTCCCAACCCTCTTACCCTCTTCCATCTCATCACTCTCCAAACAAAACCCCCACACAACTACCTAGCCTGCAGTAAACGATTGCCTCTCTCTCCACCGCACGAGGCCTTGACCTGAACATGTCGACTTCTTGCCACGCCGCATTCGAGCTTTCAACCATGCAAAACAACACACGCACAGATATATCCGTCAACATACGAGACTGCATCTTTCCTCGACGCTGCTAGCCAGCCTATGCACACATGCGCAATGTTGAACGTGAGGGTGACCAAGACAAGGCGGATAATAGTGGCAGCGATGTGCAACCATCTTCACGGAGAATGCAACAAGTCGCATGTCTCAACCAAACGCACATACGAAAGAGGCGACCAAGGCCATATGTTCTAGCTACACACGCCCGAAATAGCAACCAGTTGGCGTCTCGCCTTTCGTGTCCATGCTCGGTTCCGATGACATGCCCCCATCTCAAACTTGGTTTGCTGCTATGCCCCCATTATACCGGGCAAGGAACGCACAGAGCGCAGCCTTCTCGGCTCTAGATGAATTGCGCATTACCGCAAGGGAGCATAGCGCGGTGCGTCACCATTCTTCTCAACAAATCTAGCCGTAAATAGAACGGACAAAGAATAGGCAATGTCAAATGCTGGGGTTGGAGTGGTGCAGCTGCCGCCTCCCTGCCATTGGTCGGGCAAACTGGGCTGACTGGGCGGTGTGGATGTGGCTAGCGCAACGATTGGACGGATTCGCGTCCCGGTCGAATCCGGGAACCGCATCAACATAAGATGAGGTACTGGTCACCTTCTTATCGGCCTGTTCTCCTTCGATACCTTCAGATCCATAGGTGAGCGAGGTGAGTAAAGCAATCCCTTCTTGCACGCCGCATTCAGAAAAAGTGTGCATGAGCTGCGCCCATGGTGTCAACGGCGGCATCAACGCAGTTCGCCACCATTTCACCCTTTGTTGCCAAAACTACTAATCTTCCTTCTCCTCAGGCTCACTGTCAACGCAACCAAAAAAAAGTCTATTTATCTACAAAGGCACCAATACACGACTCCCCATTGCCGAATCCATCAAGCCTTCACAACACCCTCTATTCCATCCATCATAGCATGGAGTTTTATCCACCTTCGAGCCTTCATCTCCCACAGGTCCAACCAGCCCGTTGATCTCTTAGCCTCGAGGACCCTGCCCAGTCGTGTCAGACGTACTATGCCCTCCGCTGTGTGCATACGCATTGAGATGCAAGTCATGCCAAGCCCAAATCTGCTCCATACCTCCCACATCAACAGCATTAGGATCACCAACGCTGCCGAACGGATTTTGCGCCAAAAATTGATCAATGTCGAATGAGAGAGCATCCGACATGGGCATCGCTGTATGTGCCCCGGTTGCAGCAACTGATGACGGGGGCATCGCCTCCAAAATTGGCGGTGGCCGATACGGTAATGGCAACCCTGGTGGACGCGTCATAGCCACCGACACCGGCACCGGCACCGGCTCGTGAGGCCGCGGTGGTGGTTCCTTGGGCATAGGGATACCACCTTGCTTCTGTCGCTTATCGATTGGCGACTGCCGCCGAAGCGAGGGCGTGGCCTGCACGAGCTTGAAGAGAAAGTTGTACGAAGTTGCGCCTAGTTTCGTGGACAAGCTCAGTTGATACAACCTATCGAGCGAACTATCAATGACGTCCATGACCTCATCGCGATGAGGCAGCATATGTTCGCGATCATGGATAATGGCAGAACAAAGCAAGGTCGCCGTATCGAAAATGCAGAAAACGACCGTATGGAATTTCGCATTAATCGGAAACTCATGATCAAACAGCTTGCGTGCAACCCCAAGCAGACGGAGCGCAATCTCGACCCCCCTTTTGCGAAACTCGTCATCCTGGTCGCTGAGCTTGTCTTGTCGCTCGCGCGTAAGATATACCTTGAAGAAGTCGAGCATGGTCAAAAAGATGACGCAGTGCAACTGGTGTCGCTGGAACACAAAGTATGGATGTGCCTCGTCGAATGAGGTATCGGCGTTCTTCACACGAAAAATCGCGGGCAGTTCGTCCATGAACTTGTGACACTCGTGTTCAATCTCCAAGACCTTCTCGGCGGAAAGATCGGCTTTGGACGTCGCGTCGCCCATTACAGTCGCCACTCTTCGCCCCAGGTGTGCTTGCAGAGCCATGTGTGCGAAGGGCGAAAGAAGATTCGGTTCTGTAGTCGATTGGTCGAGCCGCAGGTTGGGAAATTGGAAAGAAAGATTCTTCTGGTTGATAAGGTTTGGCCGACCTAGCCACGCTGACATTTGCCTGACGGATTTTTAGCAACCAATCTGTTCCATCACATCTCTTTACTCACCAATCCCATATGTAAAGAAGAGTCCAGACTCGCCTTCTGATTTCTATATCAAACTCCGACAAGTCATCAATACCCACATCCCTATCGATACCCAATTCCTGCGCCTCGCGAATAGTACGCGAAAGGGTATGCCACGATTCGACGATTTTCGATTCCGATTTCAGCCAGGCACACTTTAGGAACTGTTCCTCGACTCGCTCAACACTTGTTCTCGATGGGTCAAAGCTCCGGCCGAGTTCCTCTGCCGCGGCCGAGAAGGATTCGGTGAGCGTTTGTGAAGTGCATGCCAGCTCGAACTCAATCATCTTGCGAAGCGACGGCGTCAGATATTGTACAGAGTATGCACATATCCGCAAGAGCAGGCATGTGAACTCGGGGGAAAGCGGTTTGGCGGCACTGCGATCGGCCCACCATTGAACATATTGCTCTGCCAACGACGGCCCGTATATTGCACTATGGCGGTAGTTTACCGTGTTCAAGAAGTGGTTGACGATGGCATCTGCATTCGGTCAGCAGCGCCGTGAATGTGGCAATACTTGCACATACCAGTTATGGACCTCGGAGGAACGGCATGCAGCACCTTTTGTACGGTGTCGCATGCTACCACCTGTGTCGGAGAGAGCTTAGGTGAGCTCTGTGAGGACTACCGGTCAGCATGGCTTCTCGGCCGGGGCGAGCAACTCACATTGTCTTCACTGCTTCGAACCTTGTAATGGACATGGCCTGGCATGTACCCCCAAACCTTCAGCCCATCTTCAAGTACCTCATGCTCGCCGTTTTGTTTGACAAAATGCGGCTTTGCCGAATCCGGGGCACTTCTCTTGACGCCCTGGGCATTGGTGGACGAACCTGCTCTGTAGAATTGCTATTACCGCCAGATTCGGCCAATCGAGGGGCAAAGGAAAGAAGGTCCAACATACCGTGCAGATTGGGGCGGGGACTCTTGCTGAGCTCGTTTTACAGAGAACTGACATAGCTGTGGCACCTTCCTCGCCTGGCAATGGTTGCAGGGCCACTCTCGCGAACACTAGCCCTCCCGTTAATCCACGGAGTTTGATGCAGGGTTGATCTGGGGTAGGAGAGTCAGACCTTTTGCTTCCGACGCTGGCACTCCGTGCACGACATCGTCGCACGGTTCTCTTTTTGCGGCTGCATTCTTCAGCAACTACGTCACATGGGAGAGAAACAAGCGCAACTGATGCTTCCCGATAGTCCTGATGAAAATACCCCGATACTCAGACGAGCACTTTGGTGTTGTTGATGTTACGAGCCAAGTCTTTAACATCATCCCCACCAAACCCACCCGGAGCCGCTCCGCCACCTCCGTGGGCCGGACGCCTCAGATCCAGATTTCTTGTCCCCAACCCCTCAACCAATCACGTGTACAGTTGTGGCAAATGCCTTTTCCTTTGACAAGCTTTCCGATTTGTCTAACAACGTCGCAACCCCAGATCTACCAACGCGTTCAATGTAGCTGGCTGCCCGAGAAGACATGCAAACTAGAAATTACTGTTCCCGCAGGGAATTTTCCATACACCTCAATGCTGGGTGCTGTGGCTTGCCTGTCCTATGCAACCTATCCATATGGATCTTTGCCGATCAGCCGAGTCATGCCGTCCGGCATCAGCCCTCACCGACTGCACTCGAAGGGGCATTAATGACTGCTTCATTCGACAAATACGGCCAGCCTTCGGGAAGAACGTTTGTGATTTGTAGAAAAATAAAATAAAATCAGAGGCAAGTCTATCCCATGTTGGTGGTGTGAACATGCCATGTGTCTTCATCAATGGCTACTGGAAATGTACGTAAGAGGATGATATCTAGCACGCAAAAGGGGAACGTGTCGCATCAGTGCACGGCTACCAAGCAGGTAAAAAAACACGGGAGTTTTGCGCCTTGCGAACCTTTTGCCTTTTTCCCATCAAACACATCTATCCTTGCATGAAAAAAAAAGAGTAAGAATGCTACCATGTCCTTTTTTTTTTCCCTTTCCTTCCAAGCACCTCTGTGCTTCTCAACAATGACAACGGTAAAGGGCGGGCGAGGCCCCAAGCCATCCCAGCTCTTGCAGGATTCTCAGCTGAAGAAAGTGAAATGAAGCCGCCAAGACCTGGGATAGAGCTGAGCCAATTAATCCCATCGTAAACACAAATGTACAAGGGTGTGTGTGTGTGTTTTTTTGCCACGCTGGCTTGTAACGCAGTACTTGGCACACATGTACAGCAGACACACGCTCGCACACACGACTTGCCCGTCGATACGCTCGTGCAACGGATGAAATCGGAAAAGAAGCGCCTCGCTACGCAGTGCCAAACAATGCGGAAACCTCGTCACCTTGCCATCTACTTGGCTTTGAGTCTGTCATGGTTTTTTGCTAGATGTGAACGATTACCTGCCAACGTGTACATGATCACGCATGTGTCGGACCCCGTCGATAGCCCACGTGTCCAGCAGCCGTAGCCGCGCGTTGTGGTCCTCCGATGCTATATCCACCGTACAAGAACACATTGGTTCGCCCGACACCAAAACACTTGCCCCCCCCCCTCTCAAAAAAAAGTTCCATCATTGCATTATTTTGAACATGTACGGGGAGGAGCGAGAGGGTAAATGGACGTTTTGTTGACAGTGGAGATTTCGCAGTAAAGGTTCTTCTTCCGCTGTTTAGCTTTTGTTTTTTTGGCCGAAAAATACAGAAAAGGCAAAAGCAACGAAAAAAGGAAAGAAACAGAGGGTTGAAACAAAACAAAACAAAAAAGGGGAGAAGAGGATAGAAAACAAATTACGTCTTCAGAGTCAAGTTTTGGGGGAAAAAAATGCAAGTCATGGCGTAAAGGAAGCCGAGCCGACGATTACGCCTTGGGGTCGCTCAGGCATCGTGGCTTGTCCTGTTCGGCTTGCGAGTGTGCTCCTCGCCGGTGATGCTCTCGTCGCCCATGTCCCAGTCTTGGGCCAGATGCTCGAGCGTCCTGCGCTTGGTTTCTGGGATGAGGAGTGTGGTGAAGATGCCGGCGAACATGAAGGCCGAGAAGATCTGCATGACGTGGTTGAGCCATGGGCTGGGGTTGGCCTTGGTAGGCTGGCCTCGTGTTCGCAGTGGAGCAATGGCGCCCTGGGCGATGATGGAGCCAATCTTTCCTGACCCGGCCGAGATACCGTGCGAGGTAGAGCGGTAACGGGTGGGGAAGCATTCTCCTGGGACAATGAAGGTGGTTGTGTTGGGTCCCCAGTTGAAGAAGAGCTGGATGAGGACGTAGATGGCAAGCATGGCGTGGTTGCTGAGGTGCTTGTAGGCGAAACCCTGGGATAAGGTTAGCTGTGGTGCTCCTTTTTGCAATGGATGGTTGTGTTGTGCATGTGTCTACGTACCCAGATGATGAAGAGGATCGTGAGGAGAGTAAAGCCAATCAGTTGAAGGGGCTTGCGACCGACAGTGTCAATGGTTGCAACTGCCATCCAGTAACCTGGAATGGCTCCGGCGCAGATGAGAATGGCGTTGCCAGCAGCAAGGTTGTAGAGCTTGTGGTACAAGTTCTCACCGCTGGCGTAGCCGATAGCCTGCAATACAGTCGAAGAGTTCAAACCAAGGCCATAGAAGGCAACATCGAGAAGGAGCCATGACATGGCGGTTGCAAAGAGAATCTTGCCGTTGCGAAGCTTTCCGTAAAACCTGAAGAAGTCCCTGAAGGAAGCCTTGGGAACCTCGAGCCGGGCAGCAGACTGACGGCGAGCAGTAACTTGGGTGATCTCGTCGACGTTGCCCTCACCGTGCTTGCCAGAAAGGTATTGCTTAACATCCTCGTTTGCCTTTTCGACATCACGAGCGACATCGAAAGTGTAGCGAGGTGTCTCCGGGATGGTAAGGCGGTAGTAGAGGGCAATGCAGGCAGGGAGGATACCAAGGCCGATGAGGGCACGCCACATCTGATCGACAGCGACCTGGCAGTCACCAGTACAGGTATCGTAGCCACCGGCCTTGACAAGCTTGCTCTTGAAGCCGGCAACGAGGCACAACATGACGAGAGCACCGCCAAGCTGACCGAAACCCTGCATGGCGAAGACAGCACCCATCATAGCACCACGCCATTTGGTAGTAGCGAACTCGGAGGTGATGATGGAAGATAGCGGGTAGTCACCACCAATGCCTTAGTACTGGTCAGTAGTCAAGGATGCAAGTTACACGAGAGACGTACCGATGCCCATTAGCACACGCCAGAAGATGATGAGACCAACGACTGAAGTTCCTGGACCAGGACCAACCAGTGATTGTGCGAGAGTTGCAACAATAATCAGGATCAGCTCAAGACCATACATCTTCTTACGACCGACAATGTCAGCAAGCGCACCGAAGCCAACTTGTCCAATGACTGTGCCAGCCGAAGTGGCCAGCTTGATGGCCGTATCCTGCTGGGTCAAAAGAGTACCCTTGTGGTCCTGCTTGTAGACGATACCCAGCATGATGGTCAAGAGGGATACACAGAAAATGTCGTAGCTATCGGTGAAGAAACCAGTCCCAGCGACCAGAATGGCGCGTACATGGTACCAGCCAAAGGGAGCCTTGTCGATCTCGGCCAGAGCAAGACGTCGGCGCTCATTTGGATCTTCAATATGCTACTCCAGGTCAGTGTCTTGCTGGGAAAGAAGATTGGCATGTAACAAGTGTACGAACAGCAAAGTCACTGTGATGATTGTTAGTAAGGGAAGGGTTTCAAGAGGCAGAAAATGCACGAGCCGTACTTGTTGAAGTTGTGGAAGGCGGAATTTCCGCCAGCTGTTTTAGCCGGCATTTCGAAGTCTTACTAGCAAGTGCTTATGCTGGCCTTGACGAAGCTTGGTACCGCAAAAGACAGGCGAGCAAGATGAGGGCTGATTGCCAAAATAACCGGCCAAGCCTTGTACTTATACCCAAGCACTCTTTTCAGGCTGCGCGGCATGCTCATGTTTTGAAGCGAGCACTAGACGGCAGCCAATCTCAGCGTCAGAGTGAAGCATGCGCGGAAGGCTTGCTAAGACCTCCTCGGCCATGTTGCAAATCCAGGCCTTAGCATGGCACTCCGTGTCAATGAATGGCGCAGCCGCTGAGGCGTTTGCTGGGATTCCCGTATCCTCTGGTAGTTGAGCCGGTGGGGTGAGGGAGTATGGGCCATGGGTGTTGTAGTCCATTCGTTTCCCCACGTGGCCGCTAGCAATGCTTGGCCAGAACACCTTCTCCAACAACAATGCCTTTGCCACAGCATGGGGCGGAGGCTTAATTGCAATCCAGGCCTACAACAAGGAAGTCTCGGACTATTGGCATTTGCTTGGGACGTAGCCACGACATGCTTAGCACATAGTGGATCCTGTATTGGACAGTTTCGTCACTGGCGCATCTTAGAAACCTCAATCCCATCTTCTCCTTCTCGATCCACTGGACAACTCTCTGACGCTACATCTAGATCAATGACCCAGCCAAGCCCACTCTTTTGCTGGTTAGGCAGCCTAGACTCAGGGTTGCCTGTGGAACTCGCATATCCGGCGGGTTAAGAACTAACAACCTTTACTGCCCCACATCCCGGTATCATGGTCCCACGGGTCCGGCTATTTCCTCCTAATTGGATGCCGCCCAAATGTCCTTGGCAAGGTGGGTGGGTCGTCAGCGCCGGAGTATCCCTCCGTAAGGATAGCAACGCGGGATCATGCTCTACTTCTCGAATGTCTGGCATGAAAAGTTATTGGGGCTTGGATAAGTATGAGGGTCCTACGCATAGAGTAGCATGTTCCACGAGTATCGTGTCCAGTCACACTGCTGCACGGGGGACGCAGCCGGGTTACCGAACGTCTGAATCTGCCGTAGTATCACATGACAGCTGACGGTATTGCCCGTCGCCCATTTGGAAGCATGTCTTCCGAAGCTGCAATAGTTTAGTTCTATGCGTTCAGACATCCGGGAACCGAGTTGTTGGGCTTGGCGTCTTTTTAGCTGTCGTCAATGAGCCGCTCAGAATGACTGAATCAAAGTATCCGCATCAGATCCATGGGTTTTCTCCCTTCACTTCGTCGGCTTCAGATGCCTTTGGAAAACATCAGACCGTGGAAACACCGGAAACTTCGGCCTCTAGCTTATAGTCTTGATTTGTTCAAGAGACCTCAGTAGCGGGAAGCCTCCAGGTAGTCAGCATGCACTCCTGTGACTCCAATTTTTGACCGGTCAGCCCGGAGAGAGGTCGAGAACATATTAATTGTCTTCTTTATGGATGATTCTTTTCTTAGGAAAATTGTTGTATTTCCTATGAGTTATGCATATCTGCTCTTCGGGCCCGAAAGAGAAGAATATCAGAGTCTTCTTTTGACGAAGCCCCCACAAACGCGTCATTTCCTCACAAAGTTTCGCCTCCCGGTTTCCCATTTTCCCGTCTCTCCGTTTCAGATCTCAACATCACGGCCTGCTGAGGCATTTGTCAGAGTACAGGGTAGATGGGTTCACCACTAGATTGCAATCGTATGCAGAGCCTTCGAGCCAGGGGACGGTGGACTATTAGTGTGCCAGTCTGTAATGAAATCACCTGTAATAGGTTGAGACAAGACGCGCAATGACCGAGAAAATATCGGCTACCTCTATGATGCCGATGAAACCAGATGGGGTGAGCTGGAGCAAAGTTTATTTGACTATCAAGAACGCTTGGTCGCTTTTTGATCTGGACCGCATGTGAAGTTTTTGCCTTGATCCGCTGTGACGTACACGGTATTTGCGCTAAGGAGAAAGAGGAAATGGAGTGATTCCAGTATTGTTGTTCAGGGTTGATTAACGAACAAGGTGGGGGGAAGGGGTTTATCGTGGCATGCGTGCAGCGTGCCTCCCCATCTGACCCCACCTTCCCAATCTAATGAGGCATTGGACACTCTCACTCCCTCAGCTATTCACTTCCGAGTATCTCCGTTTCCTCAAACACCATTGATACAACGTATCACTCATATGCAGCGCTCATAACCCTAAAGAAAGGATCACGATCTCATCCATCTTGATAATGAAGCCACACCACTCACTAACGGTAGCTCAGTAGTCCCATCTCACTTACACCCTCCCAACATAGCTACCTCAACTTCCACCTGACTATCACTACTAGCATAAAACCTCCCCCATCTATCTACCGCCAGACCGACAGGCCGAAAACGGCTCGTTTTAGAACACGCATCTACATGCTCATTCCACAAGACATCTTCCCACGCCCTGAACACGATACCATGATTGAGATTCCGCTGTGTGATCACTATCCTGGGAGGCTCGAGGCACCCAGTTGGCATCATCTTATGCGCACTAATGCCAAGGCTGTTTTGAACCACCAGGAGATTACCAGCAGCATCGAAGGGGAGTCCTCGCGGTTGTGTCAATCCTCCGGCGACCTTTGTAGCTCTCAAGCCTTTAGCACCATCAACGGGAAATGCGAGATTGGAGACGCCATCACAAGATGTAGGGATACTCGTGCGAACTGGTCCGCTTGACGCCGAAGTAGTCGTATTCGTAACTTTGCTTGTTAAGAGCGCGCCATGGTTGGAAATAGGCGTTGGAGTTTTTCCATATACCGCACTTGGTTTGGATCCTGTAGTAGGCTGGTGAGGTTGCATCACATACTAATGCTTGGCAAGATTGCTAGCCCTGGTTTCAATGTTTTCATCATAGATGATGGCATTTTCACCTTGAGGAATGTTCTTTTCTTGCAGTCAATCTCAGATATTTGTGAATATCTTTGTCGGTGTCAATGACCAATGGGATGTCCGGTTTGTTCCTAAGCTCATCCGAGGATTTATGGACAATGGTTACACGTAGGGTGACGGGCAGAGAAACATGCACTATATCTCAAGATCCTACTTCGTCTGATCCAAATTATGCAATGCATTGGTCTTTTACCGTCTTGGTGTGCACGTGTGACTGATTGTACATCATCAAATTGATCGTGATTCAAAAGACGATGACTATGGTCATTCCAGTGGGGCGATTGTGGAAGGCAAGTTGTGAGGTATTAAAAGCATCTTCCTTGGTCGCACATACACTTGAGCAATGATAGAGAGCCTTCACATTGTCGCATTCAGTCACAAACAATCACCAACAAAATCCTACACGCTTTTTCACATCAGTCGTCAATAGGAAGTTGCTGAAAGCGAGCTATAGACAAACGACGAGCAATAGATGGATTGCGGTAGTATGGGCCGTCTCCGCTTCCCCACGTTCTCCGCACCTTGGATACCGAGGCTTGAATCCCTCAGCGCCACCAAGCGTGACACTGTCCATGCCATGTGAACATGTCGCCCTGCGAACTTCTCATCGTCGAGCACTTTGGCTACTCTAGAAATCATCTCTGCGTTACAGAGTAGTCCTACAGCCTCACTCTTACCGGCCCACGCGGACAATGGCACTGGGTCCTTACGCCAACCTCCACGTCGAACGCTACGACAGCGTTTTCGTCATTACACTCGCCAAAACACCCGAAAACCGTATAAATGTTGCCTTTGCGCAAGAAACAATATGCGCACTGCGTGATATCGAGAGCGAGCTTGGACCCGACGCCGACGGCTGCGTCATTACGAAGGGAGCGGACGAAAAGTTCTGGTGCACAGGTCTAGATCTGGACGAGAACGAGGCGAATCCGCATGCCAATACCGATGGCTTCTTCCCGCTGCTAGCTACGCTGCTCGACTATCCGTTTCCGACCATCGCACTCATCACAGGGCACGCATTCGGCGGCGCATGTCCACTGGCACTGGCGCATGATTATCGCATCATGAACTCGCAGCGCGGCTTTTTCTCCATGCCGCCAGTCAATCTTGGACTGCATTTCCCAGGCATCGGGTACTTGCCAAGGCTGAAACTCAGCCCGCAGGTTGCGCGCAAGATGCTGCTCGAGGCGTATCGATGGACGGGCAAGGAGGCATACAAGGATGGCATCGTGGATGAAGTTGCGGAGCCAAAGTACATGCTGCATGTCGCATTGGCGAAGGCGCAAGAGATAAAAGGTCGGGCCAAGATGGGCGTCTACAGTTTGCTGAGAAATGAATTGTGGGGCGAGGCTGCTGAGCAGATTAGGAGCATTTGTTACGTGCATGGGAAGAGAGTGATGCCGCCTGCAAAGGCAAAGATCTGACCTAGTCACCGTTGATATATGTGCGCACGTCCAATATCAAGTCTTTAGCCAATCAAAAGCACTGAGATGCAGCACGGATTTGGCAAGCACATATTTGTGGATGGATAGTTCATTTTATGTATTCCCATGGCAATATGTACAGTTGAAAGTTCACAATCCACATAAATACACGGCAAGTTTAGATCGGGCGACAATTTCCTCAACCTCAGCCACAGAATGCTGTCTAGTAAGTAGGCTCAAGAGGAGGGTCAGCGTTCTTGACGAGCATCTGAACGTAGTCGTCGAACCAAGCACCAGCAACAGGCGCACCAGCCAGACCGCAGGCTCCATCACTCTCGCCACCGGGCTTAATCCAGACAATCGAGTCAACGTTGGTGTTGTTTGGTGCAGGTCCAGGGCGGGGTCCAAAGCCAGAGGGGGAAACGTTGCACCACTCGCCCCACTCCTTGCGAGCACCGGGGAGGGCAACACGGCCCTGGTCGATGATGAAGTTGGTTGGCATGCCCTCGGCGGCCATTGCCGCTCCCAGGGAGGTAGCGTAGTTGCTCTCATCCCACGATGGAGACCATTCGGTGTAGTTCTCGCGGACCTTGGCGTTGAAAGGGTTGTAGTTGGAGACGTTGGTAGAGTAACCACGGATCTTGGCCGCTGGGTTGATCTTCTTGGCCGCTTCGACAACTCTGGCAAAAATCTGGGCCGTGGGTTTCAAGTTATCGGCCCATCCAAGCCAGCCTCCGTGGGCAGCATCCATGTATAGGGATACATTGGGGAACTGCAGCTTGGCAATGGCGTAAGCGATACCTTGCTCGTAGATGGGGGTGGCGTTGGCGCAGAAGGGAATGCCTTGGTTGGTGACGGCGTTGCCGAGCGAGTCGGGTTCGAGGACAATGGCGAAGTCGAGATCCTTGGCCCCAGATACGAGCTGTGCGTACTTGTCGACGAATTCGTGCTTGTAGATGTTCAGGCCGTCTTTGGCGGAGCTGAGCTCTCCGGCAGACTCTCCAGCAGAGCAGTCACGGTCGGGGAGGTTGTAGAGAACAAGGCCGACAATCATCCTCTTTCGGCCTTTTCGTTGACGGCGGGCTTGCTCGATGGCTTCGGGGATCTGGCTAAGTCCAGCGCGCGAGGTAACCCATACGAAGGTGGATGTCTTCTTGGCAACAGTGCGAGTTCGAGCTGCATTGAGGGAGTCGTTCTTTGCTAGAAAGGAAGCAATGGTTTGGTCGAGCTTCTTGCCATAGCTTTCGACAACATAGCGATCCTTGCCAATCCATGGGTTGACCGTGGTGTTTCTGGGCTCTGGGCTGGGGAATGCGGTGGCGGCGCCAGCAAGGGCGGCAGTGGCCAAAACGAACTGTGTGACTTGAACCATGATGAATGAGAGCTCGGGAACAGATGTAGAACTCCTATGTGCTTGCTGAAGAGTACAACGGATAGGTATCTCAAGCCTTTTATAGATTTTGGGGATGAAATTGGCAAGTTGCGGGCAACATGCATGTTGTCATGTGCTCCATGCCCAGATATTTCCCTTGGTATATGCACTCATATTCAGGTGGCGGAATTGACGTCTGATAGCCGGTACCGTCGGGCCGCAATATGGAGGGCATTATTCCTGAATAGGTCCGAGACTTGGGGTGAGTGAAGGCCTAGCTTTCGTGCTGTGACAGTCTAACGCTGCTAGTGCGCTTTATCACCTGGGAACATTTTTAGCGAGAGAAGGAAATGATTGCTTGCCCCGGGGCAGAACGTTATCCCGCTATGGCATATTAGCCAAGATGATATCGACTAGGGTAGGATGCAGACCCGCAATATATTGCGCGGTTTACCCGGCTTGCTACACCATCTTCCGGCGACCCAACCACGTGGTTCTTTATAGACATTATCATGAAATGGGCTTGCAGATTGGTCAATACTGTCAAACTAACATAGTTCATATTGTTCGGAGAGTGCTGTGCAGCTCTTGGGTCATTCCCTTCTGCAGGCGACCATTGAAATGCAATGTAGAGAAGATTCGGTGCAGATTTTAGTGTATCAACGAGCGGCTGTACCCTGAGGCTGAGTTGGAGCGAGATGGCGCCATGCATGCGATGCAGGTACGCCAAAACCGGCTCGGACAAAAACACATGGAGACGATATCTTGTATGGCAGATCCTACTACTAGATGGGATGTTCGAAAGACATGCGCCATGCGAGCACACAAGCCCTCATCTCATTCACCTCCGCGTCCAGGATTTGCTCTACGTATGGATGTATATGCATTATATACCACGGCCTGGGATGCAGGAGTCCTACAATATCTCTCGGAGGACAGTAACGACTATTCCGCGGCGGGTTGATTTCTGGCAAAGCAACGAGAACTTTCATTGGTGCTCGTACCGCCACAGTACGGCAGCGTTGCAGGCAACGGTGATATAAAGAAAAGATGATTGCATCGTCCCGCCGTCGCAAAAAAGTGGGAATTCCCATTCAGGACCGGTCAGATCCACGCTATGGACGAAAGAGGTGTCGGAGCGACTGTCAGATATCTTGGCTTAATATCGGCCAGTTTACGGGACCCACTTTCTCGTCGCCCTTGTGAACGGTTGTCTCATGTTTCCTTGGGGTGTCCAGCATTCCAAACATCATAGTCAGCCTTCCCAGCTGTGGTACAGTGAGCTCCAGCCAAGATGGGACGGGACGCCTGCTAGTATTGAAGACAGTCAGGGATTAGGATTGGCTCATACTATACCCTAGTCTGCTCTTAGCCTCAGAGTATATCATACGACTAAGGTTTAGTATGATATAACCTAACATAGAATTCTACTATAGGCTATAATTTAAGGAGTAATGAATACACTAGCAGCTTAGTACAAAGTTAGCTGTAATAGGGGCTAAATACTAACCGTTGTTCAGCTCTTTTAGCTTTTATCACAGCTAGCGCTTGATATTGATAAATCAGACAGGCGTCCCATTTTGGCTGGAGCTCACTGTACAACATTAAATCTGTGAAAAAATCATGCCGCTTACTTCGGGCCATAAGGACCGTGAATTCTTTTTCAATATAATTGCGCAGGCGCTCAACCGTTCATGAGCCAAGTCAAGCTCTAGAGTCTTGGAAAACCAGAGTCATGGGTTACCATGAGAGAATTTCATTCAAAAACTACCGGCGGTTATATCAAAACTGAGAGTGCGAAGTCGAATTTGGCGTCACAACCATGAAAGCAGGACATCTCATCAGTTCTACTGGAGCATGACGATCCGCCTGGGTATTTTGAGGGGAGCTACTGGTCCAAAATACCCATTGAAGTCTTAGACGCCAATTTCCTCCTCATCACAATATAGAAATACTCTATTAGATTTCAGTAAATCACAGCCGATGTAACTAGCTACGAGAGGTATGTTGTGGAGTATGGGAGATGAGTACATGTACTCGACAGTTGCTGATGGGTACTACTAAGTGTAAGCGTAAAACACCAACACAAATACGATTGCTCATACGTTTGCTGCTACCACGAAACGCTCGCGAGTTGATACATCCCAGTCACTGTACTGCCTGCAAAGTGAGCAGTCTGAAATGTGACTCCCAGGTTAATGCTTTTCAGAGATGATGAAGCGAGAATTTCTTCCATTATGGAGAACGAAGATACTATCCGTGTTGGGTCGTAACGCATCTTACGAAGATTGTAGTTCATAATCAAGGCCAAGGATATCCCTTTTCGGCTTCTTCTCTGGGAATTTCGCCGTCCGTGTGGTGTCATTGTTCAAACGTCCCCGCTGGAACGATGAGAATTGATAACTTAGATGATGATTGTGGTCACGTGTCTTCACGCTTGGTCATATGCCCGAAGAGAGGTGCACTAGCAAGTAAACCTTCAATAGTGACGTGTTCTTCCCTCTTGCCCAGAAACAAGCACAACACTTTGCGCTGTGAGTGTCTACATCTTGCGTTAGACTATGGCAGTGAATTTCTCTTACAAGGTCATCATAGTTGAACATGAACCGCCTGGCTTTTGATGTTGACATTGCACCAGAGAGAATTTATGTAAGTACATGGGATGCTTGAACGGATGAGACGACACCTAGGATGACGATACCGTAAGTGTTCAGTCTAACATCAACAGGGCTCGGCCGAGCGCTACCGGCAGGTACTAGCGTCGGTGATTTAGTAATACCCCGCATACTTAGCAAACCTGAGGGGTGACCACGACCCCGTCAGCCCCTCAAGGCTAGCCAAGCACTCACTCACTACTTTCAGCGTCCGTCTCTAGCTCGAACACCAAGCATGAGTACTGACCCGCAGCCGGCGCGTTTTGTGCACCCCAGCAGACGAAGAGACAAGCCCATCTTGAGCTGTACTCTTTGTCGGCGACGCAAGTAAGTGCCTCGTGATTTCGGGCTAGTGCACACAGCTATGTGAACCTATACTAACATGTTGGAGGTTGAAATGCAATCGTCAACTGCCGTGCAAGACTTGTGTCGATCGTGGGCTTTCACTGTCATGCACGTATGTGGGTAATATACCAACACCAAAAGAACCCAAAATCCCGCACAGTGTACATGATCGCATCAACCAGCTCGAGAAACTTGTGACCAATCTCATGAGCGGTCAAGATGCCAATCACGTCTCACCCACCTCAAGCCACACGCAACAGCAGCAGGACCATAGCTCCCACGAGGTACCAGGGACTCCGGACCGTGTCAAGTTCAATGACGAAACTACAAGTTACACAAATGGCGACCATTGGACAACTATTCTCGATGGGGTGAGGCTCTTGCTATGTGACCGTGTTCCCTCCGCTGAGCATACTCCAGATTTCGGAATTGCGTGAGCATCTCGACCAAATCCCCGCATCATCTGATGCAAGGTGTGACGAAGCAGAAGAAGCATATCGCCCAGAAATCCTATTTGGACGGCAAAGGTTTGCAACTAAAGAGGATATACTGGCAGCAATGCCGCCACGACTCGAGGTAGATCGATCCGTCGAGACCTTCTTTACAATATTGGAGACCCATGCAAGTAAGTCTGCAGCTATCAAGAAAACAAATCAACATGTTAAGCAAACAAGCTTTTCTGCACAAGCCGACATTTACCAAGCAAGCAAGTCTCCCGTGAACGTATCGGCTTGCTAAGCCGAGAAAACTAACGTTGCCTAGTACGAAAACTTCTGGCTGAATCCATTTGGAACACCAACTATGTGGGTGGGACTTCTCTACGCCATTCTTGCCACTGCTACTCGATTTCAGGCGACTTTCGATGGGTACATGTCAAACGGCTCTGGTGTTGTGCCTAATTATACTCAGAGCCTATACTTGGCACGTATAAACTTCTATCGCGAGAAAGCTGTACAGTGTATGATCCTTGCCAACTATACAAAATGCCCACCAGCGACGATAGAAACGTTTTTGCTTTACTGTGCTAGCGAGTTCTCACGCTCTAACGATGCTCAGTTTAGCTCATACATGGTCGTCGGTATGCTCATAAGACTAGCGTTTCGTATGGGACTACATAGAGACCCGTCAAGGTTTCCCAACATCTCACCTTTCGAAGGCGAAATACGACGACGCAGGTGGATTTCGATCATGTCTCTTGATCTCATCACATCAGCACAGCTGGGATTGCCAAGAATGATCCAACCATATATGTACGACACCCAAGAGCCTCGAAACCTGAACGAGGAAGACATCCATGAGGACATGACGGAATTACCACGCTCAAGACCAGAAACAGAACTCACACAGCTACTCTATTTCATTCTTTTGACCCGAATCCGAAAGCTTCAGGTACAGATTCTGGATTTGATAGAAGCCACACCTCAACCACCATACAAGACTATAGTCGACATCGATGCAGCGCTGAAATCTATCTACAACCAAATCCCCAAGAACCTCGAAATCAAGAGTTTAGGCAAAGCTAGTGCCCCCTTGAGATCAAGCTTGATGCGCTATACTTACTTGGAGTTGGCCTATCTGAAGGCTCAAGTGATGTTGCACCGTCCATATCTCAAGCTTGGAAGAGTCGAAAAGCTTTACGAATACTCGCGGAAGGTCTGTCTGAATGCTGCAATAGAATTGCTCGCATTTCAAAACAAACTGGATACGGAAATCCAGCCTGGGGATGAATATAGCTCATTGGTAGGGGAACTGACTTATGCAATTTGTATGAAATGATACTGACCCATTATGCTCAATATAGAAGTTTCGCATAACCGCCGTGATCAGATTTATGGCTTCTGTTGTTACACAGGACTTTCTCCTTGCTACTAGCGTGCTAGTTCTTGACCTCGACGAAGACTTGGTTTCCACTTTGCCCGTCGTTGCCGAAGGGAGGGTGACGGGAGTATCCCACTTGGGATTAGGGATGCCAACACGCAAAGAAGTTGTAGCGTCGCTACGTTCCGCGTATCATGTCTGGTTAAAGGCAAGCAAAAGATCTCAAGAGGCAAAAAAGGTTGCGGCCGCAGTGAAACTAGTACTTTCCAAAGTAGCGGAACACGAAAACCCCACGCATAGTCCTTCAAATTGTAAGTTTTTCTATGAGGGTGCGTTAACTATTACGAGTTGACGATTTCAAGCCGTGGATGCTACAACAGCAGAACATAACGATGTCTACCCATCACTGGACTTTGCGTTTAACGAGCAAATGCCACCACGTCATATGTCAGATCTATTCCCGGCTGGAGAGGACAGTTACAGCCACTCTCTTCTCTACGGCCAGATGCCCATGGATCTGGGCAGTCTGAATATCCCTCTTGATTGGGTGAGTTTACGAATTGGTGTGGAACCAACTTAGAGCTGACCAATGCTTAGGAAAGTATGATGTCACATTTTGACGTCCAGCGGTACAATGATGTTCAACAGCGGTCCTTCCAATAATGCAGATTACTGCGATGATTCCCATATTTATGCGATCAGGCTTTCGTTCGCTGAAATGAATTCTACATATGTTAGAAGGCAGCTGGTAATGGATTCGTATGATGTAACCGATGCGGACAGTGTTGTAAAGCAGCCACAATGATGGCCGTGGCATTTTGGCTCGCCATAGGTGATCATCCTCCATTTGAAACATGCACTGTTTCGCCACAATCTGCGATCTCGCGGAGAACAAAACTCTAGTAACTACCATTGCGTATCAGTCTCTATCCGTACGAGAATGCGGGTTGTTTCGAGAGAGGCTCAATAACTCAGATCCACAAGCTTGGGACATGTGGTAATCACTGCTGGTCTCACCAGCGCAACACTATACCCAGATTCGTCACTGCGCAAAGTACCGATGATCGCCCATATTGCCTGCATCGTATTCGGATCGAGATTTTGAAAATCAGGACGCAAAAGCAGCCAGGTGCGGGATGGCTGATCTCTTGCTTGCAGAGTACCATGCCGCTGATCCACACGTCGGTCATGCAATCCCGCACCCGCAATAACTCAACTACGGTTATCCATGTACTTCAAACATGAAAATGATGGTTTGCCGGTAATGCAGCCGCTACGTCATATCTATAGTCTATTGGGTCGGTTGTACATAGGTTGTCACTCTGGATTAAATCGCATTGCATTTGCTATGGGTCATTGCTCACTCTCATTTGCTACTATCAGCATACTTCATCATTTATTATACTACTAACACTTCTCGAGCAAGATGATGACGCAAATGGAAATCATGCAGGAGCTTGATAGGATCCAATATTCTAAAGAGGTGCTATGCATCGAGCCTGATCTGGGAGATTTGCGAAAGTCGACTGACAAAGCCCTGCCGGGACTACCGAAAACACCAAAGAGGGTATTGGAGAAATACCGCTTCTCTGCAGTATTTCCCATGCTACTAACAATTGCGAGTCTCGCCTTGGCCCTGACATTGGCTCTGGCGGGGCACGACGCACATACCTTTGGCGGGCAATATTTGGCAGCAGTAAGTCATTACCGGCAATGCCAGTTAGCACACAGGCTCACAGCTGTAGTTATACCTTCCTAGCGAGGTTCGAGTCCCAGTATACCAAGATGTGAAAGCTTTCGAGTCGTCTCCAGCCATGGACACTGCGGAAACGGGAAATGTTTACCACCTCTACTTGCACAAAGCCTGCTATGATTCTCTCAGTCCTGGTAGCGGAGTCGCTTCCGATATCTTTGAGAGAACATGTAAGAGCTATGCCACAGTAGCTGCAGGTGCGCGAACATTCCCTCTGTGTATCTGTTGTACTCGCTGATCAGGTCACCCAGAATTGGCAGATTCGGCCTCTTCCAGCGATGTATTAACCGCAAACTCCAAGCCTCTGAATTTAGGAAGCAGATTACTTATGATGGTTTCGACCACCTTGGCTAGCGTTCGAGTAGCTGTTTTTGCATCACTCATTGTCTCGCTTGTTGGATCCCTGTTGTCTACGATATTGGCGATTCCAGGGATCATCTATCCACACTCTCGGATCCTAGCCTGTATGAATATCATGTGTCCACTCCTCGCAAGCACGTTCGCTTTTCTCGCGGCCACCCTGCTTACCATTGTGATAGCTGGGGTGTTTGCAGCGGTTGACGAGGTCATCAATGAGGTTGGTGTCGAGGTCCGGCAAGGAGGATCAGTGTTGTTCCTCGCATGGTTGACATGTGCCCTTATCTCGTTGTCTGTCGTTTACTGGGTGCTTGTGTGGTTTGTGGAGGTGAGGACATGGAGTTTTGCAAGGAGAAAAAGGAGTGAGGAAGAAGTGGGGAATTGGAAGGGGATAGGGCGAGAGGTCTGGTCCGATCTCAAGAGGGGAGAACCGTATCATTGATTATCGAATTGAAAACTACGAACATAACCAGAAACATCATCTATGCAGCACATTTGCAATGTCTAGATGGCTATACGCACACGATTGTTCACATACTCGAGACGGACACGTGACCGAGGTCTGAGCAACAGGTTCCTGCACTAGTGGGTGGGTGGCGGAGGGCAGAGTGGGTATCATCAGCCAACCATGGGTCGACATGGACCCCCCGCCTCAAGCGCCAAGGCTCAGGGTCCTCCATACTCCACAAACTAAACTTCCAGCTCAGCCCTCCGCTCCTTACTGCTGCCTTCAATCTGCAATTGTCTCTGACAGCTGCAACCATGCGGTCCTCAGTCTCTACCGCTACCGTGCCCTCAAAGAGCCCTGCATCTCGCGGCTTCACCGTCAAGGCCAGTGAGCAGCAAGAATCGAAACTCGAGAACGAACACGACCACTTCTTTTGGACGTACACCGAAGAGCCGCATAGGACACGCCGAATGGCTATTCTCAAGGCTCACCCAGAGGTACTACTATCAGCGGATATCATCATTGGGCCTCTTGAATAACCCGCGCATAGGTAACTAAGCTTTGTGGCCCTGAGCCGCTCACCAAATACGTTGTCCTGCTGGTCGTCTCGATACAGGTCGCCTGCGCATACCTTCTCCGCAACACGCCTGTGCTATCATGGCCCTTCTTCCTCACGGCATACGTCGTCGGTGCCACGGCCAACCAGAACCTCTTCCTTGCTATCCACGAGATATCGCACAACCTCGCCTTCCGATCGCCGCAGGCAAACCGACTCTTTGCCGTCTTTGCGAACTTGCCAATTGGCATCCCATACAGTGCCTCGTTCAGGCCCTACCATCTCACCCACCACAAATCGCTGGGTGTCAACGGCCTTGATACAGATCTGCCTACCGCTTTCGAAGCCATCTTCCTCGACTCTGTTGCCGGAAAGGCCTTCTTCGCGACCTTCCAGATCCTTTTCTACGCCCTACGACCCATGTTCGTGTACAGCCTGCCAATGACCAAGATCCACCTCTTCAATGTTGTCGTGCAGTTGGCCTTTGACTACCTCTTGATACAATATGCAGGTGGAAGGGCATTGGGTTACCTCATCATGAGCAGCTTCCTTGCTGGATCCCTGCACCCCTGCGCAGGCCACTTCATTGCCGAGCACTACGTTTTCGAGAAGCCCAACAAGGATGCAGCAAACCCCGCCAACAAGATTCCGCTCCCTGAAACCTACTCGTACTACGGGCCTCTCAACATGTTGACTTACAACGTTGGCCTTCACAACGAGCACCACGACTTCCCTGCCATCCCATGGACCCGCTTACACGCTCTCAACAGGATTGCACACGACTTTTACAAGGATCTCCCCCAGCACAAGAGCTGGGTATACGTGCTTTGGCAATTCATCTGGGACAAGGACATCAGCCTGTGGTGTAGAGTCAAGAGAGAAGAGGGCGGAAGAAGAGTTGGTGGTGGTGGTGGATGGAACGAAGAGGAGTTGGGCTCAAATGAGAAGAAGGGGCCTATCCCTGGTGTTTTGTAATTACTTGTGCACTATTTGCGTGACTTGCGTTTCGTTCGACTTAGTGTTCTAGATTACAGGAAAAATAGAAGTTGGTATCGTTGAATTCTTTCCCCATAAGATATTACTTGACTGTGGCGGACACTACGTAGCACGCGTGATGGTGTACATCTCACACCTGATTTCATTACAATTTTTTTTTCCACATGGGGGTGAATGTTAGCATACACGGCACAATTTGACTTGACGTTTTCCAGCTACACTGCTTCCGAAAATCGGGCTCTATACATCAATTTACCATGCTCAAGACAGAGCTGTTTCTGAATCCGGAGTAATGGAAGACCAATGGTGTGATCTGAGGTTTCACTACCCATGGTTGCTGCCGCTGCTACTGATGCTACTGTTATTGTTATCGATCTTTTTGCCGCGTGGACAAAAGAGAGTGACATATGATTTTGTTGGACTTCACTCCAACCCTTCAACTGACAAATGAGTCGGCAGATACGCAATAGACGAACACAGTAATCCCAACCAGTATACCTCGCATGAATTGAGAAAAAAGCTGCCTATTTTATCTTTTTGGTAAGACAAGTGTGAGCAGTGAGCTAATTCTGTGACTGTCTTGCTTACTTTGTATTGGTATATCAGGATAGTTCATGAGACACTTCTCAAAACTCAAATAAAAAAACTGGCAACCTTCAATACCAACAACTCGGACATATCATCTTTTCCCACTGCAATTGACATGGCTCACATTCTAATGCCACATCCCAAGTCTCAGTCACCACCATTTTGTTTTCACTTGGGCTGCGTCTGGTCAGGCCCGTGCTAGCCGTCCGTTTGCCTCTCACATGAACTACGCACTGCAGCCTTCAGACTCATCTTCACTCCGAGAAAAAAACCAATCCGTCTTCACCTCTCACTACGGTGACTCGGGCTTAGCGGTAATCTTCCCGCAGATATAATATCGTCCTCCGGCCCCTATTCATTTCTTTTCTACTACGCCGCCTGTCGAACCTCATCCGAACACCAACAGCAACATATTCCGGGATGCCAACGACCGTCAGCACTAATAGAACTCTCAGATATGGCTCTACTCCCCCATCGCCCGTCCCCGTCCCCGACTTCGAGGACATCTTCACGATGTCTCCCATCAACACCGAGGCAGAGACGGAGACTGAAAACAACACCACTCTCATTCCAATGCCGTTCGAGGTCCCCTTGGGACCTTTGTCCGGCTATAGCGGTGCTCCCAAGTCAGTTACTCACTCCACTCACTTTCCAATTGAGATATCCGCTAATCATTATTTGTGTGTGTGTGTGCCAAACAGGCTAGCCCCCAAGTACAAGAAGCCGGCTGCTCAGCTCACCAAGCCCATCAGTGAGCAGCCCGATTACGTGTACTTGTTCAAGGGCTATGACGCAGATGCTCTGGTCCTCACGGACCAGCAAATCAACAGCCCTGGTCAGGCTGTTGGTGGCAAGCAGCATCATGCTGAGCCCTCGGGTCAGTCTTCCCTTTACGGGGAGACTGACTCAGATGACGGTGACCCGTTCATCTACGACCACATCATCCTTCCCTCCTCCACCTACCACAACACTCTCGATGAGGCCGACCCCACCTCTGACAACAATTCCGTCGAGTACGGAAGCACGTTTGCCTCCGACTACGACGACGACACCTTCGAGGTTCACGACACCAACGATAACGATGTCGGCAGCGAGCCCGACTCCGAGCCTCCTTCCTCCCCATCTTCAGCAGTCAGCGGGCCTCACTATGACGGTGAGGCCGATTCTGAAGACAACGATGACGACAACGACGACGATAGCGCTCCCAGCGATTCAAACCATGATGATGATAACGATGATGAAGAAGATGAAGAAGACGAGCAAAACAACCCAGACTCCCACACCCCCGAAGACTACTTCGATGACAACGAATCCGGCGACTCCTCCTCCCGCTGCAGCATCCTCTCTTCACACCCCTTACTCCTACCACCCCCTATCTACGCCATGTTACCGTACTTGACATATCAATCGCCTCCTACCGCACCCACCATGATGTCCCCTGCGCCGCACAACACACCGCTCACTCTGCAGTCCAACGCGTCACCTACCATTCCGCTCAACATTCCGCTCGACGTTCTGCTCAACAACCCACGCTTCTCTAATCTCGGAACCCTCGAGACCCTGCCCCCGCATATTCGCAACATGGTTTATGGGTTTGTGCTCGCTGACTACCCTTCCGCGCCGTCCAGTGAACTTACCGGCATCGACCCCCACTCAGATGCCGACGTTCAGAATAGCATCACTAATCGCAACAACGTGCTTTTTGTATGCTGGACCATGCGTGGCGAAGTGTTGGATTTCTTGGCGCGGCCCTTTTCGAGTTCTGGTGATGAATTGGACGACGAGATTTGAGGTTCCAAACGTTCTTCTATTGTGGCAGAAAAGTTATTGTGTATTACTGGGATAAACTTGATGCGGATTTTGTATGAATATTGAGGTACGGAGGGAGATTTTCTTCTCACTGACGGGGTATTGCGACTTCTTTATGGCTGGTGCATGCCGAACTCATGGGCAGGATGTGGTATCGGCTTAGATACTTGACTTGGTACTATAATCTACTAAGAAATAGAACTAGTAATTGTGGAAAAGTGTGTGACTTGCTTGATCGTGATGGCTACTGGCTAGTGTGAGGTTGATAGTGGAGTGACTTCATGCTACATCACACATGTGTTTGTTGATTTGTCGACATCACTCGCTGCAAGTCTGGTACAACGGTATCAAATTCCAATACACCAAACCCTATACGACTAGCCTGCAGTATCTACCCCAGAAGACTCAACCGCTCGAAAGACTTCACGACAGGCGCCTCGCGCTTCTTCCCCACGGCCTGCAGACTATCCCATAATGTCGCATCGCCACCAGTTGGCTTCGACAAACCGGCCTCAGCCTCGGCAGCGGCACCGTTCTCAACAGTTGCCGTATCGGTCGCGGGTGGGTACACCTCCTTGACAGCGTCCTGGCATCTCTCCATGACGTCGCTGACAGCATTCGATACAGCATCCGCGCGCTCTCTCATGCCGCGCCTGATGAGGCCCTCGACAAGACGCTGAATCTCGTCTTGCATGCTGTTGATGCGCTCAATCAGGCGTTCGATAGAGTTCGTAAGGTACTCTTCCTCGTACACGGTGCCCTTTTTGCCACGAGCCCGCTTCCTCTCCTCACGACGCTTGTTCTTACTAGTTTTACGCGTAGTCGTTGTATTGACCGTACCAGTTTGGTTCGTGTACCTCGTCATGAACGTCCCGCCAGATGTAGTGTCAGTTGGAGCAAGTGAGATATTGTCGGGGATGTTGGCGTCAGCACCACCGTCCATCATGCCCTCATAGAAAGCCATTGGATCCTCTGCCTTCTTGGTCCTCAGTTCCTGAAGTCGAGGCACTTGGGCTTGGAGTTGACCCTTCATATCAGCGAGAAACTCCGTCATGTCCGCACTGCGCTCCACAAGGCCGGGATCAATGACTTCGGTGATGAGGTTGGGTTCGCGGCGCAGTGTGACTACGCGGATGGCTTCAGAAAAGTAGCACCCGCGGCAGAATAGTCGGGCTGCAGAGGAAAGATCTGACAGGTAATCCAATGTGATTGTTGCTGCGGAGAGATAGTCCTTTGATTCTGACAAGCCTTCCGCCAGGTCTGTTGCAATGGATGAGAGCTCGTCAGCACTAACTTCAGCGAGCACCGCGCTTGATAGCGCTTCGCGCCAAAGGTTGGCTGAGCGATAGCATGGCCACGCAGCCGAATGGTCGCCCAGGTATTCATATGCTATCGCAGCTTCCTTGTTCTTGTTGTTCTCATTCAAGAAGTTTGCATACATGCGCATGATCTCTCGGAGACGGGCATTGTCGTATTGGTGCATACTCAATGCCTCCGAGTAGAGATGATGCTTTTGCACATATTCTCGAACCTCATCAAATGCTTGGAGGTCATTAAGATGTTTGAGTGCTTTTGTTCGGCGTCCGAGTTGATCATCGATTCTGAACTTTCGGCGTGTCTCGGGTAGGTCTTGCAGGGATTGTAGATGTGGAAGATATTCTCGAGGATCCTGCAATAGTTAGAACTATATCTGAACAGAAGGAAGAAATTGTTGTTGCCTTTTGTGACTGCTGAGCGATGAGCAATGCAAGCTCGAGATTATACAATCCTAATGATGTATCATAGAGCTGATTGACGTCGGCAAGGAAACAGATGTGCTCAGCGGCTTTGTCGGTTAAAGGATCGTTCGATTCTGAGTTGTGTTAGTCATAATCAGAAAACGAGTGCATAGCATGTACCCTGTAGACGCCCGATCATCTCGAGTCCTGTCTCCAATGCTGGGGGCGTCTTGGAAACATGGGCTGTGATGATATTTTGCAGATGAGCATCCTTGTATTGAGGCTGTTCCAATACGGCGAGGAACGCATCGCAAATTCGGTTGACCTTTTTCTCCACTTGTTCTTGTGATAGTTGCGATTTTGTTGCCAGCTCTTTTGTTTTAAGAGTTTCCTTGTACATGGTTTCCGAGACATCCTCATTCCTAATAGTATTAGTCATCAGTATCTTTCCAGATTATAGCTCTGCATACCGAAGCTGAGCTAAGAGCAGGTCAATATGCTCAATCTTTTTAATCTGTGTAATGATCTTCTCAAGACTTGCCAGAAAGCGATCAGAGTCATGGTCGTGGAGGATATTCAAGTCCACACGCTGGCTGCGGCATGCAAAAAATGCTTCGTCGTAACGCCCTGCCTCGATATTCCGCCGTATCGCAGCAAGTACAAGTGCTCGGGGGTATATTGTCTCCAGATTTCCCCTAGGCATTTGGAGTATAACTGAGTAGGTTGTGGGGATGACGGTGACAATCTTAGCGCCTCTCTCGATGCTTCTGCACCTCTCGTCCTTTTGCAGCTCATCTGCAGGCACTTCGAGATCTGAAGAAGTCAATATAGAATCAAGGTTCATATGCACATCCAATCTTACCATCTACGTTGGCGAGGTGGACGAACTTCAGGAGATGTTGAGTTGTCGTGAAAATAATATGCGCAGGTGTGACTACGAACGATGTGCAATTGCGGGCCAATATTCGCTCGTTGGCGAACAGGGCTCCGCTCTTGGTCAACCCGAAAGCGATTGTCTGGGAAATTTAGTCATTGCTGTCACTCAGTTACGGGTAATTTGCGCACCTGTCCTTCCAACTTGGCTACCTGGACCTCAGGTGCAAATGCAGGGAACTTGTTCACAAATAACGTCTGAGGAGGCAAGTCTGCCGTCGTTTCATCCGCACTAATCTCATGTAATGCACCGCTTTGAAGTAAAGTGTAGAGTGCCTCATGGTCTATGCTGGAGAGCAAAGTAGAAGCGCCATCAGCTTCCATGATAGGCCCCTGGGGTAACAGTGTCTCTCCTTCAGATCGCCAAAGGGAACTTTCATCTTCTTCCCAGCTATCTGTCAGCACAAATATCTGATCGTCGCCAACAAACGTAATGTGGCGTGGACAGTGACCAGAGACCGCATCACTTTTCCACAGGAATGCAGGCTTCGGTACTGGCCGCTTGTTGAGATCAAGCGCGTATACTGATAAATCATGCTGCGAAAGCACAGCCAAACGAGTACCTGATTTCGACAACGCAACATCGACGGGTTTGAACTCGAGTTCCAAAGTGTGGAATGCCATTGGAGGAGGAACATTTGCAATGCGTAGCGGGGTGAGCTTCAGGGCCACTGGTAGATGTCAACCAGAGAGCTGTAAAATATATATGGACTGTATTACTTACACCCATCTATCGATGCGACCATGCCGAAATCATTTGGCGGTGCAACTGAGCCAGCCGAGAGTGTGGATGCATACTCGAGCACCTCAAGAGCACCTATGAGTATATTAGTTACTATACAACAACTGGCCAGGAAAAACTACTTGCTCCGAGTTGAAAGGGCTACTGCCAAAGGACGTTCTGCATGCCAGTTACACATGACCGTTTGTATAGCAGCTTCTGAAAATGGTAGCTCTTGTTTGAGATAGTAGTGGTAATTGCTCATTGTCCATAGCTGAACTTTGTCCGTGTATGAAACGGCTAGGATGTTAGAGTCACTATTCCATGCAAGTGTTACAGGTTTTTCGATTGTCACAAGCTCTTCGGGAGTGAATCGAAGATCGAACTGGCCATGGCGAAGTCCGTTACGCTCGAAAAAGACCACTTCGACCTTGTCGCTGGTACGTCGGGTGCTGGCAATCAAGTTTCCAGATGGCCGCCAACTAAGAGCCCCCTCCAAGCCGTCAACAGGCTCGCTCACACTGTCCAATGTCCCCTCTCGGGAGTATACTCGAATCATGCGACGTTTCTCCTCTTCAACTTTGCTGACAGCAAACCAAGCACCATCTCCTCTCCAGCTGATAGTGACGGATCGATCGTCAAGCGGACTCAGCACGCCCTCATCGACGGTCTCTGGTACTGTTGGATCCTGGAGTGCTCTGGCTCTTTTGCCTTTGAACTGTGTCTCTTTCTTTCCCCATCCTACTGAGACATGACTGGATACGTTGACGTCTTCGGGGGTCAAGTTGACGCTGGCTACGTTTTCGATATCGCGACTCATTAGAAGTAGCGTATCCGCCTGCGTGGTAATAGCGAGGAGTTCCTCATCTGGCGACCAAGCAGCGGCAGAGATGCCTGCGTCCACCGAACCCACAATCTCAACTAGCTCTTCATTCGACGATGGGTTTTCTCTAACTAGCACAATATCTCCGCCGGCTAAGATTAGACATGATGTCGAAGTGTCGGAAAAATGGTGCAGATTCAAGATTGCGTCATGGGTAAGCGAGGGCAGTGGACAGGACGCATCCCACGATGCAATGTTCTCAAGTTTTTCCTGACCACTCGCGCGTGTGTGGTGTAGTCTTTTGAGTTCGATAGTCGCACGTGATTCCGAGGGGCCAAAAGCGCATATCAGCGCATTGGATGCAGCGTCCCAGGCAGTGGCCGTGAGCGGAAGTGGCTCCTCTCCAGCAAATCGCAGGAGTGATCTCCCCACAATCTTGAGATTGCGCATTGCTGGAGGATTATAGGCTTGGTGAGTGTTGGTAGTTTGTGTTCTTTGACGGCCACAATATTGGAGCGCTATGAGTGGTCGCGAATTTTTGGTGATGCTAGCGCCGAGCTTCTACCGAACGATAATGCGTCACATCATCACAATCAACCGCGGCGGTGTTGCGAGTGCAAAAGCCATTGAGCCAAACATTGTACATTTTTGGTATAGTTTCGGCCTTCTCAATATAGCCTTCAACCAATCTCTAAAGAGTGTTGCATGCTACGATGCGTCGCGCCCCTCAATCAGCCCGCCATCATCCGACGAGTTGGCACCACAAGTCTTCAGTTTACGTTACAAGCAGCTGAGAGACAAACAATGAAATTGATACTGTTATTTCTATACAGTCGCCAAAAGGGCCGCCAAATATTCTACTGGCATTGTGTCCCTGGCGTGCCCGAGCCCCATGTTCACACTGTGAGAGATGGCGTCTATTTGTTCTTCTTGGTTTGCCAGACTGTGGGGATATTGCAGTTAGTTTTGGTTCAATTGCTTGCAGGGCAGTATAACAAGGCTCACCAGCGACGAGGAAGGGAATAGAGAATCCAGTGGCTATGTCTGTGTTAGCACACGTTTTACGACGGAAGTCTCCTCGATCGCACCCATGAATCCCCAGTACTTGAAGGCGAAGCCCTTCTTGAGGGGGTCAAATGGCAAGTTGCTGCGCGGGCCCTCAGGGTAGTGGTATGGGCTGGCGAACTGGGCGCGAGTGGACTGGAAGCCGCGGCGGGCGACGAGGGTTGGGACCGATGCGGCACGGAAAGTAGCACGGGCGAGCATCTTGGGCGGTTAGTGAGAATGGTAATTGGCGCAGATCTGGAGCATACTTTGGCTATGTTGTGGAGGGGAGATGTTGCGGAGCTGTCGTCGCGGTGGTTCGATGAGAGCAGCTTCCCTACCCACACGCATATGGCTTGGCAGAAAGGGTCTGTGCGTCCTACTTTTTTGATCGCGCCCATGGCCATTCCTCGTCATTCCGTCGCATGTGAGCTACACCACCACATATCACCCCCCTCACCTAGAGCGCGCATACATACCCTCCCGCCATGGATGACGACATGTTTGAAGTTTTCGAGGGCGGCCCCTCCAAGGACGCTGCGCCCCGCAAGACTAAGAAGCGCCAGGCCAACGGCGATGTCAAGTCGCCAGTGCCTGTCGAAGATGCTACCATGTCGGATGCGCCCGCAGAAGCACAAGGTGGCGCAAACGAAAACAGCTCAGTTGAGACACTGAAGAAACGGCAGAAGCGTGATGCTGAGCCCGAGCCCATCGTTACCGACGATTTCGAGACGGAGCAATCGCGCGAGGTTGCTGCTGCTCCTGGACTGCAGGCACAGACCCAAGACGGACAGGCCGTAGTACTTTCACATCAAGTCCGACATCAGGTCGCCCTACCGCCGGACTACGACTATGTTCCCATTTCTGAGCACAAGCCCCCAACAGAGCCGGCGCGCACATGGCCTTTTGCATTAGATCCCTTCCAGCAGGTCTCTATTGCCTCGATTCAACGTAACGAGAGTGTCCTCGTATCAGCGCATACCTCGGCTGGAAAGACGGTCGTGGCAGAGTATGCCATTGCACAATGTCTTAAGAACAACCAGCGAGTCATCTACACCAGTCCCATCAAGGCCCTCAGCAACCAGAAGTACCGAGAGTTCATGGCAGAGTTCGGCGACGTCGGTCTCATGACAGGTGATGTCACCATCAACCCGACTGCCACATGTTTAGTCATGACAACAGAGGTGTGTATTGCGCAAAAATCTCAGATGCCGCAGAGGCTAACATTCGTAGATTCTGCGATCCATGTTATACAGAGGTTCTGAAATCATGCGTGAAGTAGCTTGGGTCGTGTTTGACGAGGTGCACTACCTCCGCGACAAGTCAAGAGGTGTCGTATGGGAAGAGACTATCATTCTACTCCCCGACAAGGTCCGCTACGTCTTTTTGTCCGCTACCATTCCCAACTCGATGCAGTTTGCCGAATGGATCACCAAAACCCATAGCCAGCCGTGTCACGTCGTTTACACGGATTTCCGTCCAACCCCGCTACAACACTATTTCTTCCCTGCCGGCGCCGATGGTATACATTTGGTAGTTGATGAGAAGGGCGTATTTCGCGAAGAGAATTTCCAAAAAGCTATGTCGTCTATCGCCGACAAAGCTGGAACTGATACGAAGGACTTTATGGCCAAGCGCAAGGGCAAAGGCAAGGACAAGAAGACCAACACAGGCGGCAACAGAGAGCAGACGGACATTTACAAAATCGTCAAGATGATCATGGTTAAGAGCTACAATCCTGTAATTGTGTTCAGCTTCAGTAAGCGCGAGTGTGAAAACTACGCGCTAGCCATGAGCTCCCTTGCGTTCAATGACGAATCCGAGAAGGCCATGGTCACAAAGGTGTTCAACAGCGCCATCGAGATGCTTTCGGAGGAGGATCGACAATTACCCCAGATCCAGAATATTCTTCCTCTTCTTCGCAGAGGTGTTGGCGTTCATCATTCTGGATTACTTCCCATTCTCAAGGAAACCATTGAAATCTTGTTCCAGGAGGGCTTGATCAAAGTACTCTTCGCGACAGAAACGTTCTCCATTGGACTCAACATGCCAGCCAAGACTGTTGTATTCACGAGTGTACGCAAGTTTGACGGAGTGTCCCAACGATGGGTTACACCTTCGGAGTTTATTCAAATGTCTGGTCGAGCCGGTCGTCGTGGTCTTGACGACCGGGGTATTGTCATCATGATGATTGACGAGCAGATGGAGCCTGCTGTAGCCAAGGAAATTGTACGCGGTCAGCAGGACAATCTGAACTCGGCTTTCCATCTTGGCTACAATATGATTTTGAACTTGATGCGAGTGGAAGGTATCTCCCCTGAGTTCATGCTGGAAAGGTGCTTTTATCAATTCCAGAGCACAGCTGGTGTCTACAATTTAGAAAAACGTAAGTCCTACTCTTCATCAGTCGTGTTCATTTACTGACAGCTATAGAACTTGAGGAACTCGAGCAAGAAAAGCTGAACACAACGATCATTGACGAAGCCGCCGTCAAGGACTACTACAATCTGCGACAGCAACTGGACACTCACACCAAGGATATGCGCAACGTCATTATGCACCCCAACTACTGCCTGCCATTCCTGCAGGGTGGCCGGCTCGTCAAGGTTAGCTACAAAGACCACGATTTCGGATGGGGTGCGGTTGTAGCATTTGCTCCTCGCAAAGCAAACAAGGGCGAAGTCTTATCACCCCAAGAGTCGTATATTGTCGACGTTCTGCTCATTGTAGGCAGTGATAACAAATTTGCCCCTGTAGTGAATGATGGCTTGCCCCCTGGTATCCGGCCACCTGCGCCTGGCGACAATGGAAAGATGGAAGTGGTACCCGTAGTCCTGAACTGCATTGAGTCAATTGGTCACCTCCGCGTGTTCCTGCCAAATGATCTCAAGTCAACGGAACAAAGGAACAATGTTCGTAAGGCACTCAGCGAAGTCAAGAAGCGTTTCCCAGATGGTATTGCCATTTTGGATCCTATTGAGAACATGAATATCAAGGACGAAAGCTTCAAGAGACTTCTAAGGGTAAGTCTCCACGGGCCGCTGCTATAGTGCACGACTAACTTGACATAGAAAATTGAAGTACTGGAATCTCGTCTCTTGTCGAACCCTCTTCACAACTCGCCTAGATTACCTGAGCTTTACAGCCAGTACGCAAAGAAAATTGCAATTGGTGAAAAGATCAAGAACACCAAAAGGGAGATAGCCAACGCATTGTCCGTTATTCAGCTTGATGAACTGAAGAGCAGAAAACGTGTGCTGCGTCGACTAGGCTTCATCGACGATGCCGATGTCGTCCAGCTGAAAGCTCGTGTTGCTTGCGAAATCAGCACGGGCGACGAACTAGTTCTCAGCGAACTGCTCTTCAACCGGTTCTTCAATGAGCTGACACCAGAGCAATGCGCCGCCTGTTTGAGTTGTTTCATCTTTGAGGAGAAGACACAGGAAGTGCCAGCGCTAAAAGAAGAACTCGCCAAGCCTTACCGCGAGATCCAGCAGCAAGCCAGAGTCATCGCCAAGATGTCGCAAGAGAGCAAGCTGACGCTCAACGAGGAGGAATACCTTAAATCTTTCAAATACGAGCTCATGGAGGTTGTATTTGCCTGGTCAAAGGGTGCTACTTTCTCGGAGATTTGGTATATTCGCCCAACCGCTTGTACTTGATCCATCGCTAATGTGTTTCAGCAAAATGACCGACGTCTACGAAGGCAGTCTGATTCGCCTTTTCAGGCGACTGGAGGAGTTGCTCCGGCAGATAGCCCAAGCCGCCAAAGTCATGGGCAGTGAAGAGCTTGAGCAAAAGTTTACTGCAGCACTGGAGCTCGTTCGTCGGGATCTTGTCGCTGCCCAGTCTCTTTACCTCTAACTTGATTTTTGCGTTTGCGTCTGCGTCTTGTATAACATGGTATTGTTGAGAGCTACAGATGTTTTTGTTATTTAGCAGGTAAGTGCGGTATGTAGATGGCGTTCCGTTGGATGACGTCTAAACGAAAGCGCCACCAAACGAACAAGCAAGTTTTTTCTGGTGCGCAAAAGGGGCATCCACCGCTTGGTCCCTCAAAAGGAGAGGCTCCACAAGGTGTGTCCTGTGTAGAAATTGACTAGATCAGATGCCGCGGACCTAGTGCCATGGCAGATGATCCCCCACGTATGCATGCTTTCTAGCATACTGCCCAACTAAAAAACGCGATATCTTGTGAAGTCGCCGTAATGATGAGGGTATTTAAATTGAATTGGTCCGGGGACAAAGGCCGTGTAACACGAGGGGTTCTAGGGATGCACATAGTAGAGGCTTTTACATTGACAACACGTGACGTGGTGCACGGTCGGTTTCTCAGCACGTACCATCTTGGGTTCTGCTGGGCATGGCTCTGCTTGTCTCCACTACCAACAACAACGCACCTGACACCGCCCAAACCGCCCACGCAGACAGAACATCACCTCCCGCGCCACCCTCTACGCATCATCACCCGCCGTCCGGTGCCCCGCAAAGCGAACCTGCGACTTTCAGAGCGTTTACGGGCCATCCGTTGTCGCCATGAACGTACAATATCAGGCTTTCACGCCCCCTCACCTCTTGAACAACAACAACCGCCGCTCGCCCACTCGCAACAGTATGTCCACTCGCTGCTAGCAAAACATCAACCACGGACCAGCAACTAATCTTAGACACTGCTCCTCAGTCATGCCATCCTCCACTGCCATGACGGGCCGCAAGCGGAAAGCCGACGATGAAGGAAGTGCCGGCGACGACGACCGCATGAGTGCATCCCCATCTACTTCTCCTGCCATCCTCCCCCGACCTGCGCCACGAGGCATGAAACGTATGCGAACCAATGTTTCCGGTCGACCGCTCCCTCTGCCACGCCTCCTCGAGACACTAAGCGCCGACGAGATGCGGAACCTACTCCAGTCCATTTGTCAACGCCACCCAGACATTGGCAATGAAGTCGTCACCACAGCGCCTCGCCCCAGTATTCAATCAGCTATGGAAGTTTTGTCCAAATATGAGGCGGCATTCCAGGGGGCATTTCCGTTTGGCAACCGTGCATCATCGGATTACGCATACAACAGGGTCCGCCAACAGCTTGACGATCTGCTGGACTCTCTTAAGGACTTCACGCCTCATTTTCTCCCACCAAACGAACAGCAACCCGCCACCTCACTCGCCTTCCTGGATGGAGCCACCGAAATTCTCCACCGTCTTCCCAACTGGGACACCTACCAGCACAACCGACACAAACAGGAGGCATATGAAGAGATGGCTAAGGCATGGGCTATAGTCATTCGGGAGGCAGCAAAGAGAGCAGGTGGAATACAACTCCAGTATGGTGGATGGGATCAAAAGATTGCCAAGCACAATGAGGTCTCGGGTGGAAAGATGCAAGAGGCTGTCAATGAACTTCGCGGTGGTCTTGGCTGGATGGGTGCCGAGACTGGTAATGCAACTACAGATGGACATACTGATGCCATGTCGATTCGCCAGCAACTACTGAGCGGGAACTACGGAAGCGGCTCCTCAGCCAGCATAGGTGCATGGTAGATGGTCAGTCCGGTTGATGCTAGCTCAAATGACAGCATCGGTCGGTACTGTCCATGTCCATTTTCATCGGTGACCCTTGACCACTGAGCCGCTTTCTACCATCCATCTCGGCATCATTACTATTGCGATCTTCTAAAACTCACGGTCTGATCCACATCAGCAGATGATACCATTGTATGGAGGTATATTTCCATGATAACGACTGCATAGCGTTTCCTTCAATCTCTATTTACGTACAATAGGCATCTGGCACATGGGCTTCTGATGCCTAAGGCGTACTGGATGTGATCTCTTTGCGAGGGCTCGACATTTTATTTCTTAGTCTTGTGTTTCTCGCTTCTTCGGCGCAATGTTTTGTCAGTATTACCCGTCATGTACCTCTCCACATCTGGGCTCCTTTGTGACGGGCTGCGTTCTCTCCTTTGTTTGGTTTTTCTCGCTTCTGGGCATCAAGGCTTTCGATTGGAATAGGACCATGGTTAAGGAGGTGTTTTAGTGCAGGTGGTTTCTACCTGTAGTATTGATAAGTGAATAGAATATTCGTATATATGAAATCGCTGCCTCCTTGCTGTGAAAGTGTTGGTTTTGTGTGTTCCCTGGTTATGAGGTACGGGGCATAGCTCTAAGCGCGTGTTTGCTAGCGGGCATCTCTGCTGGCTTCCATTGTGGTGTGGTTCACTTATATTGGCAGGTGGACTCTGTATCCAATGCAAGGAGGCGCGGCAGTGGTGCGTTGCCGTGCAGCATAAGAATGGCAACCACGACTAGCAGCTCCACGTTCTCACCTTCACTTACACTGCTCACTCTCGTCACTCCTGTAACACATGCACATACGCGCAATCTCGCCACATCCACTATACTTTGCTTTACAGCTCGCTGTCTTTCTCCATCTAACTCTGACGTACAAGTGCGTTGTTTCTACATAAAACCATGGCTATTACGTTAGAAACCCCCAAAATTGAGGCTCACGTCGAATGCAATGGGGTACGACTACAAGAGTTTGACGAGGACGATGGTGAGACAACCGCGACTACAGTCACCAAATACGTCGAAGCAAAATCTGCCGCAGAATTTGCAGTTCATATTCATGTCCGTCAACCATTTCCCCCCTACGCTATGGTCTTCAAACTCTACATAGATGGCGACCGCGTTTGTTCACGCATCATCGGTGATCACCAATACCAGAAAGCAACAGGGAGCGTGAGGCGAGAGTTCAAGGACACCGTAACAAAGATTGCGGACGGACAGTGCACATTGCGAAAGTTTTGCTTTTCTGAGCTTCAGATTGGTAAGATACCTACCGTTTGTTGAGCTGCATCTGCTAATAAATGTATTTTAGAAGATTCAGATGATCATAATTTAGGAGAGGGGTTCATCAAAGATCTGAAATCGATCGGTGTCATCACCCTCAAAGCATACTACATTAAGAACCTCCGAGAAATGCGCTCCAGAAATAGACCTGTCGATAAGAAGCAAACCAGTGTCAGCCCGATTCCTAAAAAGGCATTGAAAGGGCAGGCTTTGACACACTGTGCAGGGTACGTCGCTTTGGTGTCCATAGAAGGAAATGCTGATTCTTGGTCTAGGCTAGGCGTGGAAGTCAAGAAGCCCCAGATGGCCTTGAGCCATACAGACTACGATTATATCAATCCGCAGCACCTGCCCTTTGCCACCTTCAACTTCAAATACCGCTCGAGAGGTATGCATCACTAATAAATATACTCTTTTTTAGTGCATAGTTTTGCTAACAAGTTGTAGCTGCCCTCCAGTCACTACTCATCATCCCGCGGAGCCCGTCTCCCCTGCCCACTGAAGTCAATGTGCCAGATCCAAAACAGGACAGTCTCCCGACAAACTTGAAGAATGAGTCAGGCGTCAAACGCGAGTACCCGGCTATTCTTGGAGGTAACGGGGACTACGATGAGGTATCGTTCGTATCGGCATCAAAGCGCTTACGGCCCAACATCACCATCAACAAAAGTGGCCCTGAGATTATTGATCTTACGTAGAGCATAGTCAGATACGGTGACATGACGATGGCGGACCAAGGGCACTCCCATTCTCATATGGTTTACCAACGGCTTCTCCACGACATTACGCTTTAGTCTTGGTTTCCGTCAGCAAACCACGTAGTACCACATTCGCACGTAGTCTACTCTTATGTAGCGTTGTCAAATACAACCCATATCATCTCTTGCAAAGACCATCCATCCAGCACTCGCGACTACCAACTCTAGCCCTGAAGCTAGTGCGAAGCACAAGCACATTTTCCATTCGCAACCAAAACCATGCACAGCAATCCAATCCCTTTCTTCTTCTCCTTGTTGTACATGATGTCGTGGCGCCAGGCTGGGTTAAGGGGGAGGGGTGTGGCTTACTTTGGAAATCGCCCCCTTTGTCTCTATTTCTTGGCGATATCTCAGGTGCTGTTGGCTAGTGTTGGTTTTGCGATTCTCCTGTCGAATTCTTGTTTTGGGGAGGGAGGGAACAGTGCGGATTCTCTCCGTTGCAGAGTGTTTCTTACACTGCCAACGGCCACGGTTACTTGTAGAGACGCAGGGAGGCTTTGGGCCAACGGACGTCTTGTATTTTGGTGGTACATACTTGGGAGAACATGTCACGTAGAATATGCCTTGGATCAAAGTCATCGTCTCCCCGTCATTGACACTGCGTGTTCACAGCAGCATAATACGGTGCGAACCCTCATTCTTCACTCCACATGGTACCATCCTTTTTTTGCATATGCAGCGCTCTTAATCAAGTACAATAATCTCATCCTTGTCCGTGGGCAGGCATCGACGCTTTGCACCCCTTTCTCCCACTAGCTTGACCTCGGAGTCTTCATCATGCTCGGTACGTTGTCGCTTCATTACCGGAATGGCTTCTTTTTCGGGCTGCATAAAACTAGTCAGTCATGGATTGGCAACTTGTGATGATATAGCAAATTTCTCACGCGATAGCCATTCAGCGCCCGAGGCTTCTTCGCTAGTAAGAATTGGCTGGCAGAGCCCTTCTCCAGAGGCACAGAATTCTGAAGCGGATGGAGTATATGGAGTGATCGAAGAGCAGCTACGACGCAATTCCGTTAGGATTCGTCTTTTGTGAGGCAGTATTACGTACGTACCTGCAGAGCGATATTTGAATTGGATGACAGCGAATGGGTGGTCTCCATCGACATGATCGGCTTCGACCCACGTAACCGGTGCAATGCGTTCGAACGGGTCAAGTCTATCCAACCGGTTAGCAACTTCTCCAAAGTGAAAAATCACTTGGAGTTGTACTGTGTCTTGAGTGAAACGGCCGAGCCTTTGAGTGCCTTTTCCGGAACTTTGTCGTACTCATGTATAGTTGGTGCCTTCTTGCCTGCGCTTGAGACACGGATGTTGGTGATGCGATAGAAAGACACTGATATGTCGCCTGTAACTGCTAGCTGGTTCTGCACCGCTGTGTTTACCGTCCCCGTCTCATCGTCTATAGGGGTCTCGTTAGGCTGGTCTGAGAAGATGGGGGAAATGAAGCATACATGTGTCCAGAGTGGCAAACCGAAATCGCTGCCCGATGAAGAGATTTCCAATATGGGCACTGCTGGCACAAGCATACCTTGATACCCCATGAAGACGGCCGACGCAGTTGTCATGGATGTACTTGCGCATGCTCA
Source organism: Bipolaris gigantea (assembly GCA_030558545.1). NCBI lineage: Eukaryota > Fungi > Ascomycota > Dothideomycetes > Pleosporales > Pleosporaceae > Bipolaris > Bipolaris gigantea. Next base: position 94,245 of record JALPSE010000007.1, read on the forward strand.
CGCCGTCTATGCTGACCTCTGCCTTGATGCCGTACTCCATGAATAGGCTCGGAGGGATGAAGTACTGGACACCAAACTGCTCACCTGCTTCTGACTGGATGTAGACTGTTTTAGTCTTTGAACGTACGTCTTCGCCATCGTCGTACTCGATCAGCCGGCAACCGTCAACGGTTACTTCGGCATATAAGCCGGGATAGGCAATGCTGGGCGCCATTTCGTAGTGTTGAACGGAAATGGGGTTTCTGGGAGGCGGAGTATTGGGACGTGGAGGCATAGAGTGCACAAGGTACTTTCCTTGTGATAGGCAGGGGCGGACCCAAGTGTGTAAACAAACAGCTGGACGGTCTATGTGTGAATGGCAGTCACGATACAGCTAACATCACTGAGCTCTTCCATCTCCACCATTCATACCTGCATGCTGTTGACCCGTCACGGTTCACTCATCACTGATGATAATGATATCCGAACGAGCTTTGGATGTTTTGGACGAATACTCCACATCGGTCGTGCAAAGCCATCTTTCAAAATGTCTCTGGGATGTCACGGTAAATATCGAGAGTCGAAATCAATTCCATGATAACTCACACAGCTGCAATCGTTGTGCTGGTACGTTCAGTTTTCAGACGCTCCTACTGGCAACTATCCGAAACGTCAAAAACTGCAGGCCAATGCTCGCACTGCTAGCCTCTCTACGTCAAGCATCATGAAGCTGCTCAGGCAATTTCGACATATGGATTGAAACCCCCAGTACTCTTCATGCCCTTTCGTGCACCGCCATAAGCATTCAGCGTGTTTATTCTGAACGCAAAAATTCCCAATCCCAACGTAATCCCTAAAGCGCCATCTCAGTACTCCGAAGCGACTTAGCAAACTTCTTCCAAACTCATCCACTCCTAAAACCAACCATTATCCTCCATCTTACCCGACTATCACCACACAACTCCAATCTACCTACTTCCTCCAAAAAACCCTAACTCCCATATCCGCTAGCCTTCTGCTCCCACTCCTACTCCCATTCCACCAAACCCCAATGACGTCCCTCCTGAAATCTGCCGAGCCCCCTCTCCATCTCCCCAAAGGGGTGGTGCGTGGGCAAGCGAGTGAACAGCCACCAGCCAATACGCCCAAGCTTGCATTTCCCTCCTCGCTATGGAAGCCGAAAAACGCTGTTGAACCGATTTGGTGTTAATAAGGTGCAGCAAAGAGTTTGGATGGGGAATTTCCAAGGCAAGAGGAGAAAAGGCAGTGGGAACAGTAGACTTTGCAATCTACGTGTGAGTGTGGATGTGGAGGTGCCGTGGTATTCCGGGATTTCCAGCATGATTCTGGCATGGAACTACACTGCACCTTTGCAGGGAGGAGTGGAGAAGCTAAACGTTTAGGTTGTTCGATTAAAGTTTGTTTAGAACCAGAAAGAAAGAAGTGACAGGCATGTAGCTTCTGCCAACTTCCATCCAAGCACAAGCTTTTCATCATGCCATTATCGTTGCGCTTTTAAAGAGTTTCGTTACGTCGTGTATCGCAAGCGGTCCACTTGTGAGGCAAGGGGAGAAGCTAATGCCCAAAGTTAATGCAGTGTCGTGCAATGCATATGCATGCTAAGAAAGAAAAACAAACGCCAAGAATGATGTGGTGCAAGGAAATTCGTTGACTGCGTGGTAAATCATGTGTCGTGTATAGTCTGGGGAATCTGCTCGCTTCAAACCTTGTCGGTAAGTGCTTGTTGTCCCATTAGTCTGGTTTCTCTGCTGGTTCGGCGCAGATAAGCTTGGAGGGAAAACATGGATAGTACGGTAAGCCCGAGAAGCATCAAGACGATCTGCATCCACTTGACTACAGTCTGCTCTGATGTCAGTAAAAGAAAGCATTTCGCAACACGTGATGATGAGGAACTTACAGCTTCGTTGCAAGCAACGCTAGCATTCTGCTTATCTTGACCAGTGACAAATCCGGGTTGAAATCGGCATGCGGCCATTTCTCGGGTGCAGTAGACGTTTGTATTCATTTTTCCACTCATCATCAGTCGCTCCTGGGTGCATCCCCATTGGTCGTTGCCCAGTTTCGTGTAGTGCAGTGCGAGCGATACGATGGCCATGACCGCTCCAGCAAGGGACATGAAGACAAGACTGAGTATCCAGAAACGGCGTACCGTCTAGGCATGGAGGTTAGATGTCCGCTATTTCCGTGCAACAAGTGAGATACCAACCGAATTAATCAAGGCGTCCATTCCTGGTTTTCGCAAGGTACTCCACGCGATAATGGCGATAACGGCCGCGGCCAGGTTTAGGCATCCCGATACAATTGTCGCATCGGTATCCGCGTCGGTAAAATACACAATTGTCGCATCCGTCACAAACTGCCTCGCTCGCTCATCGAATTCGGAGGTTGTAACGAGAACGCCTCGTGGGACAACCCAGTCGGTCAGGATCCAGTAGTGCGTTGTCAAAGCCACCGAAACCACAGATATGAGCAGGTAGAGTATTGACGGTACCAAAGCCAACTTGAGAATAATGTCGAATCGCAACATGGTGGCGTATGTGCGCAAGAATCGGACCCGGCACCGGCGTGCAGGCAACGATAGCAATGCAGAGGAGTGATGCAAGTTCCGGGGTGTCAAAAAGAAGGCAGGTATGTAGGGTAGCTCGCAAGGGCACGGGTACCACGTAGCTAAAATAAGAGCGACAGGCTCGACTCGGGTTTCCTGCTCGCAGCCATACCGACGCCCAAAAAACGGAGGGCACAAAAGCTTGCCTAGGGCTCGGCACACCGCCACGATGCGCTCATTGAGGTACTTGGCCGTGTCCGCGCAGTGTAGCGCTACACTGGAACCATGAGTATTCCGGACGGGCGCGAGCCATTGGACATGGCCAAGGAGGGATGAGGCGTACGCTTGGCGAAACGTGTTTGGCGCCTATCTTGCCGGTGGAGTCTGGCATCAAGGAAAGCGCCCCAGCCACTCCGACGTGGCCCTTCACCGCACACTCGGCCAATCAACCCCGGCCCTTCGTTTTCGTCTGCGTGGAGTCGTACATGGAGATAGCAGGAGGGCCTTGTCGAGGGTCTCTGTTGGCAGCGTGTGAGCGGAATGGTGGTCGAGTTGGTGGCTAGGTTTGGTTGGCAACAGAACGTCACGATACCCCGCGAAGGAAGGAAGAAAGGAGCCGGAACCAGCGTGCAAATATTGCCAAGTCCTACGCACCGCTGACGTTCTGCCGTCCATCCCGGCACGATTCGCCTTTGCACATGCACGTACGGCCAGATCACGCTGCTGGGTGGGCAGGCGACGCAGGTACAATGCTGTGTGTGCGGGGGACATGGACACGAGTAGATCGCGTTGGCGGCATCATGGGCCTTGATCTCTCTCCCAGCGATTCACGATTTCTCATGACGATATCTCCGCATAGCCTCAACCCTTGCAGCACACTGGCTTCCATGAGATCATGTCCAGCCCGACCTGCGCCCGTTCGTGCCGTGGGTGCGCTTGGCTTGGTGCAGTCATCCGCCCCGGCCATCGCGGTATGCATAATGCAAGCAGATAAACACATTTGCAGGTAGTGAGTACATTCGGGCCTAGCCAAAACCCTCATGCATGTCTTAGTCAGCCTTGGTGATGGCTCGTAGAAAGCAGCCCAGCCACTACGGTTTCTAGAATACGTATTCCCCGTCGGACCAATCTTCAAGTCCGCCGTATTGCCTTGGCGCATCAAAAGTCAAAGTTCATGGCATCCTCCTCGGACTTTGTTGCCCAAGTCCCAGCATGGAAAACGTGCTCTCGCATCACGTGCTTCCCATCAGCACTCCTTTCTACTATATGTGATGGGTTCGTACCGTCAGCTTCTCCGATTCTCTCAAGGCTGCCATCCAGTTCTGCTAGTTCATGAGGTACTGCCTCCGCGGCTGAACCACGTCCAGCCGGCGTGGGGTCGACGTAGAAGACGAGATACGGAAGAGAAGCGGTGCTGGGCCGAAAGGCTCTGACCCTTGAGATGAATCGATTGCCACCGAGTTGCTTCTTGTGCTGCAAGAGGAAGTATCCGGCCCATCGTCCAATCGGCGACCCTGGCCCATCAAGTCAGCATCAAACCCCAACTGCCAATCACTTTGGTGCTACATGGACTACTAACCCAAAATTGCTCTGCCCCCAACCGTATCCATGGTGAAGTCGCTGCCCGGCCAGACTTGGGTCTCACTCTGAGGAGGCTGCAGTGTTCCAAGCGCTGTTCTGATCACATCTCGAGAAGCTGGGTTCATGATCTGTGTCACAAGGAGGTACTTGACATCAGCAATGTTGGAAGCACCGGCTCGGTTCCAGACAGCCCATGCTATATCTGAGGGTGTGCCGATATGGGGCAACTCTTCGGGGAGTGGCTTTCGGAACCACGTGAACTTTTCGGCGCAGAAGCTCAAGCTCATGATGTTCATGAGAGCGACGAGTCCATTTGGATTAACAGCAAACTCGTATGTAGCACCTGTTGCCTACATGAAATCTCAGTCAGCAATCGTCTGGTCGAGCAATGTGATCTGCAAACACTTACCCTATACTCCTTGCCGCATACATCATAGTACTGGTTTGCTTCGAGAGGAAGAGACCCATCCGGGAGCCTTTTGATAGCAGGACCATCACGATGGTTGATCTTGAAACACTTGTTCGGCCCACCGTCTTTCTCTGCCTTGGTGTCCAAGCCCAACTCATCAAAAGCAGGCTTGATACCATGATACGCGTCGAAGTCACACTCCTTTTCAACCTCTTTCCTCAACTTCTCGCTGTCGTCAAAGCCCCACCTCGCCAGCTCTTCCCGCCCATCGCCGTCGAAGGGACTCTGGCATGTCTCCTGAAAGTTGGGGAAGTCCTTGAAGAACCATCGGGCGATGCTGTCTTTGGACTTCATGGCCGCATCGAGCGTACGCCCGATTTCAGCAGACTTTTCGAACTTGCTTGGCTCAGCAAAACTATGAGCTGTATAAGAAGAGTCTGAATCAATAGAGGCAACTTCGATGAGAGTGAAGTTGACATGGGTGACGTTTTCAGGTGATGGGCTCGGAGACACGACAACGCGAGCGTTGGCGAGAGTGACTACCAATCCAGCAAAGATGGACTGGAGCTTCATGTTGAAGTGGAAGCAAGAAAGTAGAATAATCCTTCTGCTACTTGAAAGTTGACTCGTGTGTAGAGCAATGATTGGAGGAAAAATGGATCTGATCAAGTACCCACAGATCCTGGCTTAGTGAAAGTGAAAGTAAGGCAGGAGCGAATGGCCACTGGGGCACTCACGCTTCAACAGCTGCAAACAACTAGTTGGTTTTGAGATCAAGGTCAAACAAGACTCTCATCATGTGTGCACCGATAGGTGTCACGCTCAGGTGAAACACGTGTCTTGCGTTCATTCAGGTAGGCAGCATAGGCGCAAGAGGCAGTGAGTGCGACGAAGAAATTGTATATTCAGCGTGAGCTCACTACATCCAAAAAGGGCGTTGATACCATGTGAGCGAATTTTCGTTATTGCCCTTTTATTTTTCTAGATCATCCATGTTTATACAAAGTCAAATACATCACCCTTGTCCGCAACCATCTTGCCCACCCTCTTTGTGCCAACAATCCTTTCCAGCTCCATCCTTTCCCATTTCGAGAAGCACACCCTGACGCTGGCTTCTGCCCTGCTAATCTCGGCCCGTTCCAACGTCTTGCCAATGAAGCCTACCACTTCGTCATAGAATATCGGGTTCTCTGGAACACCGTAAAACACGACCCGTTTGACACCTCGAATCTTGTAGCGGTGAAAATGGTGCGCACGGCCCGTGTATAGCAGCAATGAGTGCTTTCCATTCATAAAATGTGAGCGGGCTTTGCGCACGTCTGTCACGTCGGTGTATTCGCTAATCGAGGCATATGAAAAGTCCGAGTCGACGAGCGAGTTACGCACGCGGACAAAGTCTAGGTAGGATGGAATGAACACCAAAACACCCAAACCACCCTCTGGCGGCTTCGGCATGCGATTAATCAATGGTAACATGGACGTGTTGAAGTACTTGAAGCGCGCATCTGGATCAGTAAGATGAGATGGCGAGTCGAAGCGCAGGAACGTCTGCTTCACGCCGTACGACATTGTTTCTATCAGACCATCTGTGCTATCGGCAGTATATTTTAAGCGCCCGGCTACATTGCGCATGTGCTTGTTGTACAGAGTGTTGATCTTTGGTGTTAGGAACGCCGAAAGCACAATGGTCTGTCGAATATGCGCTGCATGTCCGTCCAGGTACCACGAGCGCACCCGCGAAAAATCGCAGCCGTGAGAGTCCTTTGGCTGAAGATTCAGGTGCTCAAAGACGAACTCTGTGTGGTCCCAGTTTTGCATTAGGGTAGCATCCGCTTGCTCCATAATTACCATCTCGACGGATGATAGGAAGTCGTAGTCTCGCTTCTTGGGATCGCCAGACTCGATTGCTCGACGCAGACCGAGAGTAGAAGCAAAGATCATGTCCGAGTTGTAGAAAGTTGAAAACAACTTCAGTGTCTTGCGTGTCAGCTTGACGCCGATGCGGAACTCATTTTCGTCATTGCCTTCGAATAGTTGGCGGAAATCTGCAGGCTTGTCGTCCGAAAACTTGTCTTCTGGCAGTGAAAAGCTGTCGAGAAATCGCTTCTTGTTTTCTTGCTGTTCAAAGTCGTAGAGTTTGGTGATGGAATCCAGGACGCGCACACAAGCCTGCTTGGTCTCAAGAAGGAACAGTATCTTGGGGCGTGTAAACCCCTGGTCTCGGTATTCGGCGTCGTCGTCGTCGCTTGCAGTTGCCAGCTTTGCGTTGTTCTTAAGTACACGGTCGCGTGTCATGAGAATGTGATTGAGCGCATGCAGACAGATGATGTCTCGGAGGCGGTTGGCGTTTTGAACTGTTCGCGCGCCAAACAGCAAGTCTTGATAGCCGAAAAGAGACGGCGCAATCGTTTGTTCCACTGGGTCAAAGTCTCCGACCTTCTTGTGCGCATTCTCCACGAGTCGGGCCTTCAATTGTACGTCGCGAGTGCTCTTCACTCGCCTTGAGGGCGGCTGGGCCTCGTCGCTCGGGACTTGGAGAATGCCAAAGCCCTTTGCGCTGCCTGATGTTGTGCGCAGCTTGTGCGATGACCATTGGTTTGCCACTATCCGTTTCAGCCGTGCTGCGAGTTCGCTCTCGTCTGGGTTTGCAAAGTGTTTCTCGTAGGCCTTTTCCAACTCCTGTTCCTTGACATCATCTCCGTCTGCTTGGTCGTCGTCGGAATCGCCTTGCTCTCCCTCGTCCTCGCGGTCAGTCGCATTGGCTTCGGCGTCTTCCAATTGGTTTGTATCTGCGGCAGCGACCTGCTCTGACTCGTGAACATGCTCGAGCTTTCGCCTCTTTTTCCGGGGTTCATCTGAGCCAGTATCGCGGGCGGAGAAAGATTGGAGGAGAGCTGCGTAGGCGTTGGCGGCTGGCTGAGCCTCTTGCTCGTCCCCCTCGTCATCGTCGTCGGAAGTACCGCCGTCGGAGCCTTCGGATTCGCTGTGTTCAGAGTCGGACGGTGCGCGCATGTTGATATTGCTTCGTTTGACAGTTAGCATGTAGACGACCCTCTCTGTAACTAATATCCGTACTCACGAATCATCAACCTCGTCAGCGGTCCTTGCAGCAGCGAATCCACCTCTGCTACCACCTCTTCCCCTTCCCCTTGCGCCACCTCTGCCCCGTCCCCTACCCCGGAAACCACCGCGGCCTCTGACGGGCGCCATAGTCGCTATGCGCGCGCTTGTTGAATGCGCCTGGTTGTTATTGAGACGAACAGCAGAATTCCCGGCGTCTGGAAAGATCTCGTTAGGAAAAGCTACGCCGCATCCCCGAAGTAACACTGGTGTCGCGCAGCAATTAAATTTTCCGAGTCGCTATAGCGCGTCAGTTGGATGCGCCTGTAGTTCAAGGGTCCCATCAGAAAATATATCGACATGGCCCGTGCAAGCGAACTGCCGCACCTGCCTAGATTTCGTGAAGAATATCGACGTGCCCCACCAACCACATTGTCATCTTTGATAGCCGTCAGCGCCTCAGCACCACGCCCACGCCCACAATCACCGCCGCCCAGACGACAATCGCTATCATGGCCGAGAAAGACTCCTTCCTCCATCTCGCGCGTCCCCTCGGCCCTGCGCCTCTGGGTGCCCAGCCATCGACTGCCCCGCTGAACGTCGCTATCCAGCCCCAGGTATGCGACTACTGCAGTGTGAGGCCGCCAGCTTCGCTCTCTGACCCGCTGTGAACAGGCCGTCTTCTCCATCCTCGACCATGCCCTCCGCCGCCCTGCCGACCAGGAACGCGTCATTGGTACCCTCCTCGGCACCCGCAGCGAAGATGGCACTGAGATTGAGATCCGCAACTGCTATGCTGTCCCCCACACCGAGACGGCCGAGCAGGTCGAGGTCGATATGGACTACCAAAAGCAAATGCTTGCTCTTCACCTCCGCGCCAACCCGCGCGAAGTCCTCGTCGGCTGGTACGCAACCAGCAGCGATCTCAACACCTTCTCCGCCCTCATCCAGAACTTCTACAGCCAACAGGGCGACGGAACATGGCCACACCCTGCCGTCCATCTGACTGTCTCGACCGTTCCTGGTCAGGACATTGAGTCCAAGACATACATCTCTGCCCCCATTGGCGTCACTGCCGAGCGCGCGGCCGACTCTTGCCTGTTCATCCCAGTACCCCACGAGATCAAATATGGCGAGGCCGAGAGGTCGGGTCTGGAGCTCATCTCATCCGCAAAGGACAGCGAGGATCGGTCACAGGAGGTCATGACCGACTTGGATTCATTGGAGCGCGCTATCCAGCATGTCCTCGACATGCTTGAGCGCGTGTCGACCTACGTTAACAATGTTCTGGACGAAGAGGCCGAGCCTTCGTCGGCACTAGGCCAGTTCCTGATGAACGCACTCAGCTTAGCACCCAAGGTTGAGCCTGCTGACATTGAGCGCGATTTGTAGGTTGAGACTTGTTTTTTATGATAGATGGATTTGCTAACATGTAGCAGCAACGCACACATCCAAGATGTCCTTGTGGTATCATACCTCGCAAACACAATCCGCACACAAATCGACCTCTCCAACCGCCTGGCAACAGCAGCGCTGACCATGGGTGGTGGTGATGTTCTTGGCGGCGAGGGCAAGAAAGATGGCGAAAACAGGGGCAAGGGAGGCGACCGACGAGGCGGAGGCAAGGGCAGGCAGCAGAGGGAACAAGAGGCATGAGCGTGTCTTTTAAAAAAAAAGGGATACATTGCATGGAGTTTGGCGTTTGGCTAACGCGTTATTCTAGACGGAGTCAAGCCTCTAGCAACAAAGGGCGTGGGAATGCCCCATTTCTAAATGGTTGATAGATTCAGCATGGGGAATGCGGGCGGATCTTCCTAACGTGGAAACTTTGTGGAATTCAAGGCATGAATGGCAGCCATGACAAATGATGATGACGACGACGACGACGACGACAAAGAAAGATGTTTACATGGTCGGGCTGCCTGCTTGCTTGCTTCGTGTTCAACGAGAAGAGGCCTTGTTATGCCTGGTAAAAGCGCTGTATGCCTAGCCGTTTTGTTTGATGCGGCTGCAGTTGGTCAGCGTTGCCACTGCGCTGAGGCGTATGTTGGAACGTGGAATGCCAGATATTCTTGACATGCTGATTCCTGTGTGCTTACCATTGTGTCGTTTGGCCCGTGCCATGCAACTGTGCACAGGATTAGAGAGTAGGAGAGGGTGGTGAGCGGAGCATATGATGCCATTCTTAGCCCATGGTGAATTGGCGATGATTCCATTTCATTCTTTGGGGGAGGGGGTATCCTTAGTCCTTGACCGCATGCTAACCACAGGTTCCATTCTCTCTTTTGCCGTAAACAGTACCACCACGCACAATCTCTCCCTCCCTCTTCTTGTTCAATTTTTTTTAATAAAAAAAAACTCTTCACACATCCTTTCCCCCTTCCCCCTCGTCCTCTTCCCTCTTCTTCTTCTTCTTCTTCTTCCTCCTCTCCTCCTCCTCCCTCCTCCCCTTCTCCCCGCCATCCACCCCCTCCTTCCCTGCCTCGGCCACCCTCTCCCTATCCGCCAACACGGCCCCCTCGTCGGTGTCAAACGCCTTCCTCTTCCTCTTCAGCTCCTTGTCCGTCTCCAGCATCTCGCTCACCCGGCCCAGCTTCCCGGTATCCCTTCGGAGCATGAACTTGAAATCGTCGAGTTTGATCTTGGCGCGCCGCGCGTGGTGCGCCACGGACGCGGCTTCGTGGCAGGTTTCGATGATGTAGTCTGTTATGATTTCGTCGAGCACGCGCACGGTTTCTGGGAGGGGGTAGTCGTTGTCGCCGAAGGCGAGGAGGAAGGCTTCTACTGTTTTTTTGGTTTTGCTTTGGTTAGCATCGGCTTTTGGGGGGGGGAAGGGAGGACGAGGGAGACAAACAGTCTTGCGTGGGGAATTGCTGGCCTTTTTGGCGCAGCCGCATACGCGGTTCCGTCATGTTTGCGGCGGGAGAGCGCGCGCGCAGCAAGGTGTCGACGACGACGGCGGTGGTGGACGGATGGATGGATGGATGGATGGGTTTCGTAGCTAGCGCGTCGCAAATGGCGCTCTGTATCTTTATCCCGCGTTCAAGCAATAGGCTGCCTACACGAGTCTCCCTTCTCACCGCGATCTATCGCTGTAGTCGTAGAATCGAAAAGCACCAGCCTACAATGACGATCCAAAGGCGGGTCGCGCGCACTGGCCCCCCCTCCCCCCGTCCATCCGTGCGCCGCAGGAAACTACCCACATGTTTAACCATGCGACACACACGTTAACGTCTACCCTCACCTTTGCCCTCTTCCCTCTTCCCTCTCTCATACACACACACCCCCACTCCAACCGCACAAATCCCCAAGCACCAACAATCATGGTACCTCGCCCATGATCCCCTCCCACCCACCACCCCGTTAACAAGACCCAACAGACGGCCCTCTTCAACTTCCAATCCCTCCTCCTCGTCATCCTCCTCACAATCTGCACCTCGACCTACGCCCACTCCGTCTTCCCGGGCATCATCGATCGGAACAAGGAAAACTGGATCGTGTCGCCGTTGTGGAAGGCGGCGAGGGTCGGGGAGCGGTTGAGTCCGTATGTTAGTATCGCGTGTGTTGTTATGGCTGTGAGTTTTTTTTTT
>JALPSE010000007.1:112229-125729 GCA_030558545.1 Bipolaris gigantea
CACACACCCCTCGTACAAGCGTTCCCTGTTCGCTTGCGGTGGTAAGTAGTGTGGAAACGCGCATCTACAAGACTAGCAAAACGCCGTAAGCAAACGGCACATGGCCCAAAAGAAGAGAGAGATCATCGCTAGGAGATGGGGAACATGGGGGCAGGTTTTGGCGAGAATGGAAGGGCGAGGGTGCGGTGCGGCTTTCTTTGGGTGCATGCACCGCTATAGCATGGGGGAGTACAGAAGGAAGAGGGTAAGTTTTGGCGACATCGGAAGGCGCATGTGGGTCATACGTAGGGGACGGACTATAGGGTGGATAGCAGATGGTTGTTATGTTTCAGAGTATGTACTGTTTTGTGGCCCAAAGGGCTGGGCAGGGCCGGCCGGGATGTGGAGGATGGGATGGGATGGGATAGGATGGTGGGGGCAGGAATGGTCCTGGGAATGGGGTGGTGGGAGTCTCAACTCGTGGGGGACCGCTTTGATCGCGAAGCATTACATGGAGATGGTGATGCATAGATTACACGCTTGTTGTTTTCTTCTTCTACGAGCTATTGTCTGGTTCCTTGGTACGGGGCTTGTGTTGGGGCTGGAGGCAGGGTCATGCAGGTACGCTCGTTTGGTGCGATCCGTAGGGGAGGCATGGTATCCGTGGGTTGAAACGGTATTTTTGTAATCAGTGATTCGAGGCATCGGTCGCTCTACGTTTTGCAGAAACAAGCAGAGATTCTTCAACCGGACCCATGTGGTCTCGCTAAACTTGCTGCTTTCAGGGCTGATGCACATGCAGTCTGCAGGTTCAAGCTCATGTGATACAATCACACAGATGATCAAATTTGTAATGGCTTTGATGGCCGCCTATATCTGAAGTAATCGAATGATAACACTTGCTTGAAAGTCCCCTCTTGGCATTTTGCTTGCCAAATGACTGCCATGTTAGGAGAATCCATCCAACCCCTAGGCATACCCACTCTTGTCAACTATCCATTCCCTTCACCGTCTCAACTGCTAGCGTACGCGAGGTTCGGACGGACACTGTGGCTGGGACGTGCAACAAATAGGGCCATTGCGACTTTCCTAACCCATTCTCAGCGCTACATTTCACGCCCGGAACGAAAAAGATAACCATGAATACATATCCTGCCCGTTATAGTAGCAGTAATCAATGTGTAATAGAAGTAGACTGTCTTTTTTTCACTATTCTTCTCGAAAAGAAAAGCATTACTAGGGATGAAAGCAGTGATACCGCTATGCACAAGGCGACTGCTGGGTGCTACTCAGGTCTCGAAAGGAAATTGTTGAGGCGCATGTTGGGAAGTCAGCCCGTTGGACTTACACCATCCTCCTGAGCGCTAGTACTTCAGCTAGGTCTATGGGGTGTCCGTAGACTACTGCGTTTCTACGGTGCCTGAGTAGCGAATCATGGATCCTTTGGCAAACGACATATATCATTACCAGATCTACTGGCATCCAGTATACATCTGCTACGTTTTTCAACAGCTCACCCTTTGCACCTTGCCTTGACATAAATCTAGAGACATGTGTGGTTGTGTGCTGGATTCGGAAACTCCCTTGTCATAAGGGATGATTTGAATATATCCTATTACACATGAAATAGAGGTGTTGTAGTCCATTCGATCGTATCTGTCCGTGACAGAAATCCAGCACCGAGAGACAATATCTTTAATCGAATTCTCACAGACGCATAGCACATGCCAACATAGCTTCCGCTCCATACGCCGATGCATAAAAAGGTGCTGATTCCCTATGGTGCTGCAGAAACATGAGCATCGCTTTAACTAATTCAAACAAAGTACCGCAACTATGCGTCAATAGCCGCTGCACGAGTTCGGACTACGTCAATCCACGAATACAGTGCATACATCTGAGCCATTGAGCAGCAAGCATTCGACAATACCATAAACATCTCTCGATCCCAATTCGGCCAACACATCGTAAACATGACCATAACCAACGTCGCTCTCATTGGCGGAACAGGCACCCTCGGTGCGCCCGTTCTACGCGCCCTCCAAGCCTCGGAATTCTCCCTCTACGTCCTCAACCGCCAGACCTCCAAATCCGTCTACCCAAAAACAAACGTCATCACCGTCCCCGACGACCTAGACGTCGATGCCGTCGCCAGAGCGCTGCGCAGCAAAAACATCGACGCCTTGATCATCACCATTGCGGGGAGCCATGTGGAGTCGCAGAAGAAGCTCATCCATGCGGCCTTCAAAGCAGGCGTCAAGCGCGTCATGCCCGCCGAATTCGGGAGCTGCGATTCGGCCGACGAAAAGACAAACGAGATCCTGCCCTTGATGAAGGGCAAAAAGGCCGTGAGAGACTACCTCGTCTCGCTGCAGGACCAAGCGCGCGAAGCCGATGCGGGCCACTTGACCTGGACCAGCCTCATCACTGGCCACTTTTTCGACTGGGGCATGACGTGCGGTCTGCTCAAGTTCGACGTCCAGGCTCAGAGGGCGTATCTGCTCGATGGCGGCAACACCAAGTTTTCCGCATCCAATGTCGCTTTTATCGCCAAGGCGGTGGTGAGAGTGCTGCAAAGGGAGGAGCAGACGAGGAATAGGTTGCTGTATGTGCATAGTCTCCACGTCACGCAACTCGAGGTGCTGGACGCGCTGGAGAAGGCGACGGGAGAGAAATTCGAGCGGGTGGAGCAGAGGAGCGAGGAGGAGCTAGAGGCATGGAGGCCGAAGATGTTGGAGGGGGATATGGAGGCGAGGGAGGAGGTTGTGGCTGTCTGGGGGGTTGTTGCTGCGGATTGGAAGGAGAGGGAGGGGTTTGCGAATGAGCTGCTTGGGCTGGACGAGGAGGATCTGGACGAGGTGGTGAAGAGGGCTGTAGCTAGTCTGTGAGAGGGTGTGTAGTGGCTGGGGCTTTGGACAGTAGAGCAGGCAATCGTATATTGCCTGTTGTTGTCAGCATTTTGCGGTGCATAGTACCACTCTGCCCTTTGACTCTGTCTCGGTCCACCCAGAAACACTCATCTACTTCGACTTTTTAGGTTCGAGAGAGGATGAGCATGCGCCAGTTGTGCCAAATGCTGGGCTGGGTACAAAGCGTTCATGAGGACTACGCCAGGTATTTGAAGTTGCTTTCAGAGCGGTACACTCTTTTCTCGCTTTGTCGCAGTCATCCGTAAACCAAATATAGGCCGAAACCATATCGTCTCCATCCCTGCACAGCTTGTTCTAAGCCATCATGAGATTGGGTCGGAACTTTGATAGTTTGTTTGGTGCTCGCCCTTCGGCCGAATCATTCTTCTGTGCATTCTATGTTCTATCCTCACCTCGAGGCAGAAAGTTCCTTTTCTCCTCTACACGTGTTCCTGTTTTTTTTGAGGTGCAGCACAAACGAGCCTGTTGATTGGTATCAGTATCCTCGGATTGCATCGTTGGTATAAGAGGCGAATTGCCTAGATTATCAGTTTCCTACAGTAAACGGATCCTCCTTTCATCCGCCACCCGGCTCTTCCGCCTCAATAGACGTGAAGACTCTGGTCATACGAGCAACGCTTCTGTATGACCTAGCATCAGATAGATTCACAGCACTCTCCGGACATTGACACATTTCAACTAAACCGAGCGTGTATCGTGCAAATGCAGCAGCAGTGGACCAAAAGCCATCAGCGCAGACACACTATATCCGGACCTGCAAATAGCTCTCTTCTCAGAGATCATGCAGAATTTCATGGGGCACTATCCGTTCACTCGACATAGTAAGTAAGCACAAGGTGCGCATGCTCAAGGTATGGAAACGGGAAGCGCCTCCATCCACAGGCAACATCTAATTCACCTGCTTATCAATTTTCCTCACCGCTCTCATGCGTAGAAAGACGTTTGGCTAGTCTCAAAGAGGTAGAGAGGCAGTAGAATGATGTCCGGGAAGCGAAATAAGGAGCGTTACCTGGTCTCTGTAGGATTAGTAGCTATAGTATATTTATGAATCAACCGTGCAACACCTTTCCCCGCACCATCCCGATGCCACAACCGGCAATATGCCAATTCTTTCCAGCTCCAATCCCAAACAAAGCTACATGCCTCCTATTGTCTACCTATCTAACACCAAGATACCTCACCCCCATCCCCAAGTACACATCCCCCCTTCCTTCCCACCTGCAGACCACAATACACCCTCCCTCTTCATACGCCCATGGAAGAACCCTCGCTTCTCCACTATACCTCCGTTCCTCCGCTTACTCCCAGAAAATAACACACTAATATTCTATCGCCAATAGCCATCCAACGTGCCGTACCCGCCCGCCCGGTGGTCCAAAGGCGTGGCTCGCGCGCAACAACAGTAGGTCCGGAATAGAGCTATAGAGATGGGACATCAAAGTACTAGGAAAGGCCTGCCGTTGTAATTTTGAGGCTTTGAAAGAGGCCATAGGGCGAAAGGGAGGTTGGCCAAGGGGAAGGAGATAGATGGGACCAAGTATAGCGGCTTGCTGCATTCGATGGTGCAGGGATGAGTGAGAATGGATGGGTGAGCAAGTGTCCCGGAGTGGGTTGGGCTGAGTGTTAGTACTGTGTGCCCAGGGTGTTCCTACATGTGTAGCCAAAGGGGGCAAAAGGTCGACATGGGGTAGCGTAGCGTCGGGAGCAAAGATGGGAGCTGAGGATGTAATAGAGGGAAAGTGGGGTATGCAAATAGTGCAATGATGCAACATGCGTGTTTTACCCATGTTCGTCGCATGGAGCCTATCGAGTCGCGCTTTTGCCCATGGACCCCCGTTATCCCTGTACTGGGTTCCCGCACAGTCGGCATGTGCTGCGAGGTACCCGTGTATGTTTGTTTCAGGCAAACGATCAACGATGACAGAGCTACGGAATTACCAAGTGAAACACTTGAATATGCTGTTCAACAATATAATGTATGTATCTACCAATCGCCTAAAGCGATAGTTTTTGAGGGAAAAAAAGATATTTACAGAAGAATGAGGTCTATGGCAGTTGCTTCTCAGCCGGTTTCACAAATCTTCCCCACACATCCCTTAGTAGGCTGGCAAATGGTACCCGCCAAGAAATTCACATTTTCATCAATATCTCATCAATCGCTCATCCAAATCGGGTAATTGTGACGTCATTTTACTCGCCAAGACTCGGGCACTCGATCATGTAATATATTACTAAGCCGTATCTCTAATATTTAAGAAGATATTCGACCCTACCCTAACGTGACCCAACCCAACCCAACCAAATCTTAGCTCCTTTTAAGCTCTAGTTAAGTAGATCTTTAATATAGAAAGATTATTTATATAGAAAAGTTATAGAGCTAACCTCTAGCTTTTAAACGAGCCCTTGATTAAGTTATTTAGTCTAATATTGGCAAAGTTTTGAAGGTACCCACGAAATGCCAAGACCATACCCATTTGCCAGTCTATCCCTTAGTTAGTTCCAGGGAAAAAAGGAACCGTTTAGATCCTTCCGTAACCAGCAGTTTTAACAACATTCTTAGCATTGGCAGTAGTGACGGCAGCAGCAATGTTCTTTCCAGAGAAGCCACTAAGGATGCTGGTGTCAGAGCCAGCCATGGCAGGGGAAGAACCGTAAGCGTTGACCTCGCATTTGCGGCCAAGACCGCTCATGCAAGCAGCACCGCCAGAAGCAAAGATCTTGCCGGCAAGACCAGACTGAGCCGCGGCCGAGACGTCCTGGAAGGCATTGCCCTCAGCGACAACCTTGGCGCCGGCGTCGGTCTCGAAAGCGTGGCCGGAGTTGGCGTAGAAGTAGTTGCCAACAGCGTGGAGGAGGGTGTTACCAGCCACCTTTGGCGAGCGGCCAGAGGTGTGGTGGATGTAGTTGCCCTTGAGGGTGACCAAGTCGTTGCTACCGGTGAGGTAGATTCCCCAGTAGTGGTGGCCGTCGCAGGTAGCGGACCAGGCGGTGGCGCCGTTGATCTCGTTGTTGGAGATGGTGACACGGCCGGAAGCGCTCTCACCGAGGACAATGTGCTGGCGGGCAATCAGGTCGGTGGTGACGTGGTCGATCCAGATCATGTCGCCTATAATCATTCCCTGTCAGATACTGTGCGCGAGTTTGAACACAGATTGCAACTTACCGCCGTCAACGGTGATGGCATCACCACCCCAGACGTACTGAGGGTTGATGTCGGTGAAACGAACGTTCTGAATGATGATGTTCTTGACGCCGTTGGCCATGCGGATACCCTTTCCTTTGATAATACCCTTGTTGCCCTGACCGATAAGAGACTTGTTGGATCCAACAGTAATGCCAATAACACCAGCCTTGTCATAGGTGATGCTGGCGACCTTGGGCGCGGTCTTCTGGTAGTTGTCGCACCATCCGTCCTTGTTGATGGCAATCTGGCATGCGGAGCCAGTGCCCCAGGGACGGCAACCAGCAGAGGTGGCCTTGCCCTCACTGCCAGTGAAGTCGAAGGTCTTGGTGAGAACAATGGTGCGGGCCTGTGCATCGCCAAGGTAGCTGACGAGCTCAGCGTTGGTTTTGGGGTACACAGGGGCGGCGCGGCCACCACCAGTTACACCTGTTCACGTATAAGTCTATATTCTGGAAACAATACAAAACTTGACGAACCCTTGGCGAAACCCTCGGCAGCACCCTTGACGCCATCAGCAGCGCTGACAGCAGTAGCGAGAGCAGCCGCAACAGCGGCAAAGAGAGAGTACTTCATAGTTTAATTCTTGTTGATGCAGAAAACGAGAGAGTGGACAGCAAACACGATTTGCTTAAAAAAAAAGAGTGAGTAGTTGAAAGAAGTAGAGAGAGTGAAAGACGATGGAATTGTCGTACTTCTCCATGGTAGCAGATCCAGTCCCATCTTTATAATAAACGGGATTCGGAGGAGGCTGTTTCGAAGCAAGCCCCACAGGCTAATCTAAGAAACATTCCCTGAGAGTGAATACTGGGTCTTGAGGACCTGTTCATCACCGGGTAGGGGTGTGCATCAAAACCATGAGTCGCGCTTTGCCGTTCGGAGAGATATTCTACCGGTATTCTAGAATAAAAGATACATTATTCGATTAGGAGGATGCATGGAAGTAAGCGCGCGGTGAACAGTGCAAGATTGACGAGCTGCGGGCATTGCAATTGGCACGGCCGCGAAACGGATGCAGACAGGCAGGCATTGGGTATGTTTGTGCAGCGGTGGCTTGGCAGGTGACAGGATTAGGAGGCGAGCGGATGTTGGTGTTTCATGTCAGCATGAAGCGGCTGATGTTGACCCCACATAGCCATTCCTGGTCGAGTTTAGCTAGGAACATGTATATTACTCTTATCAGGGTTTGTATGGCGAGGCTGATCAGTTCAAGACGCAGAATTCCCGTAAGTACACAAGATGCGGATCTATTTGGAACCGTCCTGTCCGATAGGTGGAGTGGTCAAACATGCGGCGTGAATCAGCACTGAGCAGTGGGGGATCACGTGTTGAGATACATGCACCAAGTAGATTCGATGGCATGTAAGCAGCAAAGGCCGAGGCTTTCCTCGAACTGAACTTGATGCATATAGTGCTGGCTTGTGTGTAGTCTGTCCACGGGATACTGGCTTGGTCGCTAGTGTTGTCTAGTAAGAGAAGGTCAGTCGTGGATAGATGCATGGAAGAGCAAAAAGGTCCGACTCTCGTACTTGTTAATGTCGAATCTCGTGCAAAATGCCCTCCTTGGCGATGCGGCAGTGGCATATGCCAAGGAGAGAGGGAGAAGGAGGACCAGAGAGGCGCGACTAGCGCCACGCCTTTGGATGAGCCCTGACCACGTGTCGGCAAAGGCCCTGTCTGCTACCAAACGACTGCAACACACCCGACCACACCCGACCACACCCGACCACACCTGACCACACCTGACCACACCTGACCAACCCTGAACCCAGCGCCATCTCCACGCCGGTCTTTACTCACCAACCTAGGAGAGCGTCATTGCAGCTGTATCTGTGTAGCCAGCGTGCAGCTCACACATATTCTGGATGGCCCACCGAACATATGCCAGCAGCCAGCATCATGGTAGAACGCAGGCCAAGCAGCACAACGTACCACACCGCTACTCCAGCCAATCATCTCGACCCCTCCAACGCCCTGCTGCATCTTGGTCGTCAGATTACATCTCCGAGCCAGTGTATTCCGACTCGGACGACTACATCGACTCCCAGGACCCAGATCCGGCCCCAGGCCCTGCACGGTATCATGAAAGGCCCTCTCCGATGACTTCGCCCTACAGCCCCCCGGAAAGAGGGACTAATAACAAGCCATCATATTACACAACTCCCCCGCGTCGCCGGCAACAACGGCCCGCGCCGTACCAGACCCCTTCCCATAGCTCCGATTATATTACACGGTCAGCCCGAACCGAAGATGATTATATTGCTACACCGGCGAGTCATATGCCCGGTGCCTTTGTGGACGACGACGACGACGACGACAATACACCAGAGTACAAGAGTGGATACACCCAATATCGACCCGAGGATAGCTCGGCGCTCCAACGTCCTGCCCCTAAATCCTATACCCAAGAGAGTTCACCGCTTCGACGCCGTGCTGCTCCCAAAGGCTACGACAACGATCCACCACGACACCATCGTTATCGCGACTCCGACCTGACCAGCAGCAACTGGGGCCGCAAGCACGACACAGCGCGGACCCGTAGCCGTAGCCGTAGCTGTAGCCGTAGCCGCCGCCGCCGCCTCAAGGACCTCCAACCGCATGAAGTCGACAATTTCCACGAAGCAAGGCAATTTCTCGAACGCTTCCGCGCCCTCGACATCAAGCACCCTCGCCCCATCGGCGCCTACTCAAGCGATGAGGACCGCGACGATGCCCGGAGCCTGCGCTCCCGCCGGAGCAGCGTGTCCAGGGAACGCCCTGAAACCTACATTTCCTCGCGTCGGAACAGCAGCAACACAAAGAGCAAGCGGCTCGAGGCCGCCAGTGATGCGTCTGTAGCTTGGTACCGCAGCTCCCACCGCTACAAAGACGACGCGTACGCTTCATCTCCCGAGCGCACCACGGGCTTCAGCCAACCCCCCCGCCAAAGCAGACGCGGTCGCCACGAGCACCGTCCAAGCTACAAAACGCTTACTCGAGATGCTACCGCACATTACTCTGATGCGGATTCTCTCCGTCGCGACCCATCGACCACGCGCTCCTACCTGTCCCGTCCCCCGTCCACAGCACTTTCTTACATTTCCCGTTCTCGCTCTCGCTCTCGTGCCCCGTCTACAGCTCCATCTTACGTTTCCCCTTCCCCTTCTCCCTCCCCTGCTAGAACTCGACCCCGTACCCGACCTTCCCTCAGCCGCGCAGTAGCTACCTCGCACCGCCGTTTGTCGTACATTTCCGACGACGCCATCGGTGAAGGAAGCGATTACCTCCCCAGCGACGACCACGACGACGACGAAGATGCGAGATACCGTTTCTCAGACGACGACAAGTACGAGCCGAGAGCGATGTACAGTGACGATGATGGTGTGGGGGAGAGAAGTGATTACGTTTCTAGTGATGAGGATGATCGTGTTGATGATAGGAGGGGGAAGTATGCGAGGGGGAAGATGTACAGTGCGCATGAGCGTGTGAGGGAAGAGGAAGAAGAGGAAGAAGAAGAAGAAGAAGAGCATAGTTGCAGCAAGGGGTGGGGTGTTGGCAACAGGGGTGAGACGACGGGGGGGAGACGGCGCTGGGAGGGTGGAGTGGGGATATAGATGATGACTTTTTTTTTCTTTCTATTTTCTTTGAGCTTTTTTGTCTCTTTTCTTTTCTGCATGATTTTAGTTTAGCAATGAGCACAATGACCAAGGAAACTTTTGTCACAGACGACGCTTGGGTGGGAAGTCGACGTTGATGATTTTTTTTTCTCTTCTCCTCATCTTGCTTAGTCCGACGGTAAACACGTACACTGTTCTACACTGGTTCTACTCGACACGTAGGCACGCTGATTTTGCCCAGACGGATGCATTCTCCAACGCCTCAATCGCATAGTAGGATGCAGTGTTTTCTTCTCGTGCGAGACGCTCCTTCTTCTAAGCAGCAGCAGTGGTGGTGGTAGTAGTAGTAGTAGTAGTAGTAGTAGTAGTAGTAGTAGCAGCAGCATCAGCCGCTGCCAGTACCTCCTGAGGCCCAAGTTCAGCAGTAGTCATTGGGCCCTGTGGCCATGGTTTACCCAGGGCATCTTGAACGCGGATGATTTGGTTCTTTGGGCCAGGTACACAGCCTACATTGTTAACATGCCTCTTGGATAGAAAAAAGGGGAACAAAAAAAAGAAAAGGGGAATCAACATACCAGTAACAACGACAAGTCCATTCGCCTCATCAACTTTCAATACCCTCAGATTCTTCACCGTAACATTCTCGTTCCCCATGTTTCCCGGCATACGCTTGCCAGGCAACACACGGGAACCCGAACCTTGAGATCCACCTGCAGATCCCATACCGCGATGCATGAGCGATTGACCATGCGAGGCGGGTTGACCGCCAAAGCCATGTCGTTTCATGCCCTAATTTTCTCATCAGCCCTGGTTCTTTCATCCCAGCATGGACCCCCCAGCCCCATGAATCAAGCATAATAGAAGAAGAAGAAGAAGAAGAAGAAGAAGAAAAACTTACACCCGCAAACCCCATGCCCCTCGCCACGCCCCTCACATCCACCCACTGCCCCTCCCTAAACCAGCCGGCGCCAACACTCTCCCCAACCGCCACCTGCAACCCCTCCTCCCCTCGCACCTTGAACTCGGCAACCCACCTCTTGGGCGCCACGCCCGCCCCCGCAAAGTGCCCCAGCATGGGCCTGCTCACGTTCCTCGCCTCCCTCTGTCCCGCCCCGATTTGCACCGCCCAGTACCCATGCTGATGCCGTCGCTTGTGAGCGACGACCTGGTTGCGGTCGAACTGGAGCACGGTGCAGGCGGTGCGCGCGCCGCTTTCCACGTCGTACACGCACGTCATGCCCTTTTTGATCGCGAGCAGGCCGGTGCGGAGGGGGGTGCTGTGGGCTTTGCGGTCCAGGGCTGCTGACGAGGTGCTGCTTAAGGCGGGCTTGGCCGGGTGGTGGGCGAAGCGGTCGGGTTTCGGGCTAAAGGTGGATTTGATGGTGCGGATGGAGGTGTAGGTGAGAGACGAGCTGGTTGTGGGTGTTGTTGCCGTCGTTGGCGGCTGGAGGAGACATCGCGCTGCTGTCGAGGGCATGAGGAATGGAGCGGGTGGGAGCCCCCGATTTAGTGGTAACCTGGGTGGCATGGTTGTGGCCGTTGTCTGGCGGGAATGCCTCTCGCTGGTGGTGTGGCACTGCAATTGATGATGTTCGCTGCGGGCATTTTGCAAACCCGCGCGGGCCTCTCTCTCTCTCTCTCTCTTTTTCTCTGAGAAATCGGGCGCACGGATCACGTTACGCACGTGAAGCAGCGTTCAGCCTCCCGACAGTACGCTAAACCAGTGCATTCAGTCATTCTAGCCGAATGGCTGGTACGAGTCATGCATGGTCATACGCGCACGTCTGTTTACACGGAGCAATGGAAGAGACGAGTATATTTTTGGTGCGTTTTGGAGCAATGCCCTGCCCAGCAGGCTTGGTACCAAAGATACAATACAAAACGTCACAAGTTAGATACCGCCCGTTGCCCTACGCACATTGTGTACCATTGAATTTGCCTCATATCCCAAACTCCACAAAACAAAAACAAAAGAACGTGTAGCAATGGGTATCCTCCGGTTTGCGAAACGCCAATAACTTCAGGCACCCCAGCGTGGTGGTGCGTAATGTGACATTCAAGTTCTTCATGAAATGTGCCGAAAGTGCTCAGCGTCTTTACAGCACGACGTCGGTTGTTTGGCAAGCAGCCGAGCATCTCGAATTTGCTCTTTGATCAATCAGAGTCAATTAGGAAGTATATTAGCAGGGTTGCCCTGAGCCACGCAGTTAGGGGGCAGCGTCTGTCCAAAGTCAGTGTTTGTACCGCAAATCATGGTGCGCCGTGACATACATGAGAGACTACCGAGCCTGGGCGCACAATGGTGTTTTCACCAATCTTGACTCCTGCCTCGATTACGCAGTTGTCGCCAATATAGACGTTTTCGCCAATGTGCACCTCTTGTGCAATCTCCGTTCCGTTGCTGCCCTTGAGCGACTTGTTGTCGGTCGGCGTCTTAAGCGTCTGTATTGTGACTCTGGCGCCTAACTTGGTATTTCTCCCAATGCAGATCCTCGCAGAGTCGTGAAGGTGGCAATCCGAACCAATGACAACATTCTCGGCAATGTTGAGGTGGTAGCCGTAGTCACAGGTAAACGGCGCGGCAACAAAGACGTTGCTGCCCAAATGACTAATGACATCGTTGCCGTCTTTCCGGAGTGGAATCCATCTAGCTGCCAGGATAGTCTTGAAGAGACCCTCCCTTGTCTGCTTTGAGAATTGGTTCGAGGCATAGGCTGTGTTATTGAAGTTTTGCTGAGCTCCCATGCACTGGTGGCGTTCGTCCATTAGGATCCTATCAAAGGGGAGGAAGGCTTCGCCTGCAAGCATCTTGTCTTTTTCGGATTTGTACAGCATCGAAGAAGCTGGTGGAAAGCGTACCGGTGACTGTGCAGGAGGTATGTTAGTGGACAATGGCGGAGGGGGACGAGAATGCTGGTGGGCCACATGATGTTGCTGCGGCGGTTGTACGACAGCCTTGGAAGCTCTGCATGGTTGTCAGCAAACATCCTGACATTTCTGGAGCACGTTGAAAAGCACAGTCAAGCGGCACAAGCGTTCCAACAGACAAACCGGTCGCAGATCTAGAGAGTAATGGTCACTTACAGGACAGGTGCAGGCGCAGGTGCAGGTGCAGGTACAGGACTGCTAGTAGGGATATGGCTCATAGTGTGAGGGGTGTGGTGGTAAACACGAGAGCCGTGTTGATGAAGTGGCTGCTGTAGTGGGGGTGGTGCTTGATTTTCATGACTTAGGTGTCTCTCATGCTGGCTTGGTGGGGGCTGTCCATACTGCACAGGGGCTGGTGGAGGAGCCTCTGGTGGGTAAGGGGCTCGAACTGGTGGTGGCGGCGGTGGTGGTGGTGGTGTTGGCTCCGGCCAGTTGTTCCATGGTTTGCGGTCCTGGCCGTTTGCTGGACGAATATCTTGTGGTGGATAAGCGGCTTCAGTAGAGTGAGGCGTGCAGTGTGGGATGTGAGGTCGACTGCAACCTGGACAAGTTGGTATGGCAGATAGTCTCTCCTTTGCTTGCAGAGCAGGCGGGGCTTTTGCAGGTCCATTCTTTGTCCATGGCACCTTGTTGGCATAGCCCTCACAGACAAAGCCACCTCGAGTGCAGTTGTTGCCTGTTGAGTAAGGTTAGTTTGATGTCACGGGGTTTGGTTAGTAGAAAATGGTTGAGACTGACATTCTGGTTTTGCTTCATCACACTTCTTCTTTCGCCTCCTGCAGGTGCCACATCCAGTTTTGGTGCGATTGGCAAATTGCTACACACAGTCAGCTGGTACCTAAGGAATTTGAGAGGGGGGGGGGGCTGAATTGCTCACTCTTTTTCG
>JALPSE010000007.1:137608-156051 GCA_030558545.1 Bipolaris gigantea
GGAAATAAAAAAAATCCCTCCCCCAAGGAAAAATGTCCGGGACGCTTGCGCACCAACCGAGACCCGTGTGATCTCTCCCCCTTCCGGGGTGGGCGCGTGCACCCGCAAGCTCATCAAACGACCACCCCTCTGAACCGTGGAATCACGACTGCAATCCACGCTTTTTGCCCATATTTGCCGCAAACAGAAGTTTGCGGTGGGGAAGTGTCTCGGATTGTTACATGTAGGTGTGTCTGCGCGCCTACAGGACCAGGGGGTGAGCAGGTGAAAGAGTGTGTTTGTGTGGTAGCGAAGGGGCGGTCGGTTGGGTCGCTCTTTTTTTTTTAGAGGATTCGTTTTGCGAAGGGGAGACTATTGATTTTGGCGAGTGGTGGAGATTACAGGGTGGTGAGTTGGCGAGGGCAGAGGGGATAGATTCTGGGATTTGCGAACAGCCAGGTTTCTATGGCCTGGGTGTGGTATTCGCAATGTGCTGTATGTAGAGCAATCACCATGTACATGGAATGTACATAGGTTTGTGAACACTCACGTGCGGGGCTTGCTCGGGCCGACTTCGCTGAGCCTATACTAGGCCCATCCAATAACTTCATGTATCGACTATCCAATGGCAAATCTGAATGTGCAAGCGTTGTAACGGCACTTTTATGGACCAAAGAAAGCAACATAGCTGGATCAGAACCCCAAGTCACGAGCTCGGCCATGTCCACCCTTGAACAAAATATCCGCCAGGCGCTAGAAACCCTCCTGCCCCGGATCCAAAAGCAACATGCAAAGTCCCCAGATACACCCATCATCCTCGGGATAACCGGTCTCCAGGGCTCAGGAAAATCAACATGGGCCTCTACGCTCGTAAACCTCCTTTCCGAGGAACATGGACTATACAGCATCACCGTCTCCCTCGACGACTTCTACAAAACCCACGCCGAGCTGCTCGAGCAGAGAAACCAAGATCCGGCCAACAAACTCTACCTCACGCGCGGCCAACCAGGGACGCACGATGAGGCACTCGCCCAATCCTTCTTCCAGCAACTAAAAACCCAGAGTGCCACGGACGATGGTCCAAAGGACATCGCCATCCCCTCGTTCGACAAAAGCCGCTTCAACGGCGAAGGCGACCGGGCCCCAGAACACGTCTGGCCACGCATCAGCCGCCGGCCGGCCGTCGTCATCTTCGAAGGCTGGTGCCTCGGCTTCACGCCCGTGTCCGCCTCCTTCATCCAGGAAAAGCACTCGCTCGCTCAGCAGGGCAAACTCGCCATCAACACCCCCGCCCGACATCAAGTTCGTCATCTGCTCCAGGTAAACGCGTGTTTGAAACGCTACTGCGATGCCTTCATGGGTCCACGCCACTTTGATTTCTTTATCCATATCGATACCCAGGACCTGAGCAATGTGTACAGGTGGCGGTTGGAGCAGGAGCGGAAGATGATTGAGGACAAGGGCGAGGGCATGGGAGATGAGAGGGTGAGGGCGTTTATCGACGGGTATATGCCTAGTTATGAGATTTATCTGGAGCGCTTACGGGCGGGCTTATTTGCGGAGAAGGGAAGGATGGTGAGGGTTACGTTGGACGGGGGTCGGGGGGTCGAGAGGGTCGAGGTGCTCTAGGGACGAGGAGAGTGGTCTGAAGGGGGCGGGGGCGGGGATCTTGACTAGTTTACTCCCTCGAATGTAGATGATGAAGAGGTCCCGTTGCGGAACTTTGAGCTTATTCTTCAAAGTCGTCTTGAACCTCCCAAACGATCATGTAGCATACGAAATGCACCATCC
Organism: Bipolaris gigantea; assembly: GCA_030558545.1. NCBI lineage: Eukaryota > Fungi > Ascomycota > Dothideomycetes > Pleosporales > Pleosporaceae > Bipolaris > Bipolaris gigantea. The sequence continues at coordinate 139,379 of JALPSE010000007.1, forward strand.
CACTCTCAACTCCTTTTCCAGGAAAAATACGACTTTTATGCCCCCCTGATATCCCAGAAACACGTCACCTGCAACTTGCCCATGCCAACGCATTTGGTGTTCCGGCACCGAAACTGCGTGTGATCGTGCAAGCTATTCAGATCGATGCCGCCCTGGCAATACATGCACGGCCATTGTTCTAGAAACGCGCAGTTTTGGCGTGCTCGCCTGATGCTGTCTCTGTCTCGCCGTATCAGCATTGTATTTGGGGTGGACGCTGGGGGGGTGATGTGAAGGCGAGTATCGACATGTGTGCAGTGTGTGATTTAGCGGGCTGGGGACATGTAGCAGGACGTACTTCCACGATTGAATGCTCGCTCGTGTAAGGGTGTGGGATACAGGCGTGTGGGTGTAGTGGGAGGGGGACATGGTTGTCATGTCTGCCTTGTATTTGGATTTGGACATGGATGCATCCAAGTAGGAAGACAGGATGTGCGAGGATGCAGCTCCTGTCGCTCGTCTGAAGAGAATGCCGCTGTTCCTGTACGGAGGAAGAAATCTGTGATTGGCTTCGCTACTGGGACCCTTTGGGATCCCTGAGTAGGATGTTCCAATCGAATGCGTGGTATTAGAGAGTCAGGTTCCGTCTTGGGACACGAGGCGCAAACAAGGGAATGTAGTGGTAACCGTGCGATTGCCCATCTTTGCAAAGGGCTACTCCCGTTTGATTCGCCTTCTGGATACTATCCATCTCTTTCGCCTATTTTTGTGCAGTGTGAGTTCAGAGTGAAGGCGAACAATGACATGTCCGCAGCGACCCTAACTACTACTACACTGCTTAAGCGATCGGCGCCGCTAGCTCATCCTGTAAGTAACATTCCCAGCTGCAATCTGTACCATTGTGAGAAATGACAAAGCGGCCTCGGCAAAGCTGACAGCAATGTATCAAAACTTGCCCCATAAGCTCGCAGTGCGGCTGAGTACTTGCGGCCGAAGACTGTCGTGACACCAAACATCTACGTACGTACCTCCACTACAACCTTGCTACCTATCAAGCCATGACCACGTTGCACAACCCCCCGACCAACGGCGCAACAGCATCCGCCGTCAAACCACCATTCTTTGACGTCAACGACCCCAAGCCTGTCCGTTATGGCATACTGCTCTTCCCGGGCTTCCAGGCGCTCGACGTCTTCAACTCGCTCGCCATGCTGTACAGTTTCCCCACAAAGTCAACCATGCTTGCCAAAACGTCGGATCCAGTCGAAACATCACATCAAAGAGCCGGCAACACCATGTTTTCGCACCCGGAGACAGACGTCTCGCAGAGCATGATTGTGAACCGCACGTTCGCGTAGTAGCTCGAGCTGCAAAGGGGGGGCTGCAGCTGAGGCCATTGACGTCCTGATTGTACCTGGGGAGTGGGAACTCGCGGCGACATGAACACTGAGATTGGTTTTGTAAAGCAGATCTATCCCAGTTTGAAGGCTGTCTTGTGCGTGTGTACTGGGGCGACTATCTTGGCGCGCGCGGACATTCTGGATGGTCGTAGGGCTACTATGTACTAACAAACGCGCGTTTGCGTGGGCCACGAGCACGGGGCCCGACGTGAAATGGGGTCCGGAAGCGCGGTGGGTTGTAGATGGTAACACCGTGACTGGGTCTGGGATCAGTGCCGGCATCGATGCTGCGTATGCTTTTGTGGCGTTGAACTATGGCGAGACGATGGCATAGGAATTGGCTGATTGCGCAGAATATGTGCGTTGGATGGGCCAAGATTATGGCCCTTTTGCGAAGAGGTGGAATGCTGGTGCTTCTTGAACGTTTTTTTGCAGCGCCAAAATGGTCTTGCGGGTTGGGTGTAGAGGAGCTGGCCTGTATTCGACATGCTCAGGCGTCTAGTTTAGTGAATGTTTACAGTCTATCCAACTACTGCCCCCTATCTTTTGCTGTATTGTTACGTGCCATTGTCATTTGCTCTTTCACTTGCATCTCAACAGTAAATAAGACTCATCTTCACTTTCACTCCATAGCTTGTTGCCCTGTATGTTGCTCAATTCTCAGTCATCTTACCAGCCGCCACCCTACTACTTGTTCTTCTTCTCAACTCATCAAAACTGTCGCCTTTAGCAACTATGTCGAATCTATCCAACCAACAAGATCCTCCGCCAGCACCATACCCTAGGAACGCTGTTCCACTCTTGACGGTCCTCCGACAAGAGCTTGGCCTCAACTGGGGACTATACAAAGAGTTCCTGGTGAGCATCAGAGCCGCCATCCTAGTCGGCGACAATGTCGCCCCACTGATCAACCAGATGGAGCCTTTGGTACACAATCGAGCTTGCCAAGTTGCTCACCAGGGCGTGTTATTCTTATTGAAAGAGTTGGAGACTAAATGTCGCATCAAAGGTAAGCCGACTGCAGTCTCCCATCCACCTCCAGTCGCGAACATGATGCCACATCTACAACCGTCATCAAGACCGCTTGTGGGCGGATTTGTCCCTAGCTATCCCAGTCAACATGCCCCAGTATCCCGGGCACGTCCAGCTCCTGCTCCTGTTCCCAACCGGCCTAGATCCAGCGTCGTGACCGCCATTCGAAACCAGCTCCCCAACCAGCAAGGTCCACAGTCAACTCCCAGTCACGGCCATGTCATGTTCATTGACCCCAATTTCAAACGAGACGTCCAGGAATTTTTCGGCTTCACTGGCCGTCCCCAAACCACGGATACCTTGTACCACGAGTTTGACTCTGTACCGCACTATGAACCCGGTATCGATGATCTTGCTTTGTGGAAGAATAGAGTGGGAGCAGAGAGAGGGGATGATATGTGATAGCGTGTCTGGCCGCGTTGCACGAACAGAGAGTGCAGAAGGAGTATGCTAGTAGCTCCATTTGGCAACTTTCAGGGATTCGACGAATCGACACTTTTCCTGTATAGGTTGAGGGTAAAAGTGGGATTGAATGGAAGAGCGGGTCCTGGACGGAAAGATTGCGTTTGGGCATTGGCAGGGGAAAGGAGGCGTTCGATGTAGTCTGGAAGCAAATGATACTTTATAGCATAGAAGCAATCAGAGATGGATATCGCAGCTCTCGCCTATCCGATACAGTAGCTATACAATCAAGCAGATTGCTTCCACATGCCCATGTAAAAGACATGTATCCATAAAATTCCTGTCTTCGTTGCAACATAGGTTTACGCAAGCTGATACTGGGGCTGCACAGTTGATTGGCCTGTCCTGTTGGCAAAGCCGCACACTAGCAACTCTTAGTATCAGAGAAACATTATGAGAAAAGGATTTACTTTCTCTGAACAGGTACCGATACTTTGGCGAGATGTGTTGGTCAGGTGGTGTCGATTGTATGCCAGGGCGGTGGATAGGTCTGAGGGGCATGGATGTGGTTGTTGCGCCAACGCCCCGTTGTTTAGTGTAGTAGCGGAAAGATTGCCGCCCGCCGACGTGTACGTACCCTAGGCTGGGGCTTCGTCACCGTGTACCGACATTTTGCGTCCCAATTCAACGCATTGCTACGAATATTACGATTTCTTTTTCACGACTCGAGACGTTTTTCACGACGCTACTGGCTGCTGCGGAAGGGACAACTGCTAGCGCCCTACGTACCTCAGCAACATTTTCATAGTCGACCCGCAACGCAATCGCATCCGTAAATAGCCTGCACGCCGCACATGCTATAGTCGCACTCCCGTCAGAATTTACAAAAGATGCTCGGCTTCCGGCCCCTATCGGTGGGCAAGAGGAAAGGCCAGTCGTACAACCAAACACCCTCCGCCGAGCGCGATGTTGAAGACGGCGGACACAATGAAAAGAGCCACGACAGCGACAATTACGAAGCCTACATGTCTTCCGATTCGGAGAGTCCGTCTTCTTCACGGCACTCTTCAGGCGCATACGACCAAAACCCGAACAACATTGAGTCGCGGCCACTCCGGCGACCCCCCAAATCCCACCGAAGAGCACCATCGAGACCCACCGTAAGCGCATACAGCTACAGAAACCCCCGGGCCTGCACACGATACTTTGGGCTGGCAATAGCATCCACACTGCTTCTATTCATCTGGTTTCTGTTCAGCAGTAGTTGGCAATCGATAAGAAACGCCGAGCTTGGTCTGCATAAGCCTCCCCCACCGCCAAATGTATGGGAGAGCTTCCCGTTTTTGAAGAGATACCATGGCGGAATCCGGTCGCTAGTCAGCCGGGAAAAGAATGTCCCTGAGTATCCGACCAAGCAGGATATTGACCCTGAGTTGCCGCCTGCGGAGCCCAAGGATGGGGCAAAAGAGCGGAGATCAGAAGGAGCCCACATTGCCGATTCTATACCCTTCGACCCTTTCCCAGAATACAGCAGCGTAAATTACGTGGACAAGTACGGACCGGTCGAGACATGTTATGTTGATGCCAATGACACTATCAAGGTACCAGGACTGCGAGCATACAAGGGCGTTCCTCAGGGCATGCCGGATAATGTTATTGGAAGCTATGAACTCCTGGGCCTGAGAAACGACGTCTGCTTTGAGCGCTTTGGCCGATTGGGTCCGTATGGTCTGGGTTACAGCAAGCGCCGGGGTGGTACTGGCGCTGGTATGGAGGGTGACAGGGAAGGAATTGAAGATGTTTGGAAGACTGATTCCGAGGTCGACTTTCGCGAGGTCAACTGGGCTGACGCGGTCAATCGGTGCCTGGAAAAGAACAAGGGCCGTTTCGAGAAGCAGCCCATCTCTCGTCCTCATGGTTTCCAGAGTATGCGGAAGCGTGACACCGAGACCAAAGAGAAAACACCTGCTGACACTACAACCCGCGAGAAGCCAAAGAAGGCGCACAAAGCCCTTCTTCCGCGTACTGCAGTCCTCCTCCGAACATGGTGGGACTACCAGTACGACGACGAGGATCTCATGTACCTTCGCGCTCTCATCTCCGAGCTAAGTCTTTCCTCAGGAGGCGAATACGAGGTCCACTTCTTGATCCACGTCAAGGATGACAACAAGCAGATTTGGGCCGACGAAAAGGTCTATGAAGAAGTTCTCAAGAACTCTTTGCCCGCTGAATTTGCCGGCATGGGCACTCTCTGGTCAGAACGTCAAATGGGTCTGATTTACGGAGGCCTTGAGGAGACCAACTACCGTGGCCTGCCTGTCCACGGCGCCTATCGATCCACCTTTATGCCAGTAACGTACTTTGCACACCAACATCCGGAATATGACTATTTCTGGCACTGGGAGATGGACGTGCGATACACTGGACACTACTATCATCTCTTTGAACAAGTCTCCAAGTGGACGGCTGCCCAGCCGCGCAAAGGATTATGGGAACGCAACGGGCGTTTCTACGTACCCACTGTGCATGAAACCTGGGAGGATTTCAAGCACACAGTGCGTGTGCAGACCGAACATGGCACCAACAGCCAGGCAAACAGATGGTCTAAACATCTCCCGCCGAACCCCCATGTCCCTGGCCGAGAGACGCTCAAGCCGGAAAAAGCAATCTGGGGTCCTGAGCTGCCAGATGACTACCCAGAAATCGAGATTGATCCCGCCGTGAAGCCAGGCACTACCATGGCTGAAGACAAGTACGAGTGGGGCGTAGGCGAGCCTGCAGATCTTATCGTATTCAACCCCCTGTTCGACCCTGACCAGACCAACTGGATCCTGGCCGATGACACTACTGGCTATGATGTCAAGAATGGCCGCCCGCCACGACGAACAGCCATTAACACGTCTGGACGCTTGTCAAGGAGGCTTCTGGAAACCATGCACCGCGAACAGTCCCTTTTCCGTCATACCATGTTCAGCGAAATGTGGCCTGCCTCGTGCGCTCTGCACCACGGCCTCAAAGCTGTGTATGCACCTCATCCTGTCTTTGTCGATCGAAAGTGGCCCACACAGTATCTCGCGGCTATCTTCAACAACGGTCGCAACGGCGCATCAGGAGGTGCTCGTCTTTCCGTCTTTTCTGATGAGAGGCAACACAACTTCCTCGGCACTACATGGTACTACCATGCTGGCTTTGCGCCTAACCTGTGGAAGCGCTGGATGGGATACAAGGTGGATAATGATGGCGGCGAGGAATATGAGCTGGCTCACGAAGGCCGCATGTGCCTTCCCGCCGTGTTGCTGCATCCAGTCAAGCAGGTCGACTTGATACAAGAGCGGGTAGAAGAGACTGCAGCAGAGGAGCATTGATGAGCAGACAGTCTTGGCCAGGTATGGCAGCATTTTGGTGTATAGGCGCAACGGGTTGGCTGTATTGGTACGCCATAACAAGCCCACTTTTTGAATTCTTGATGTAAACGATTAGACACGATTCCGCCAGGCATGCTGTGGTAATGGTTAGTATACGAGTTAGCATTTCACAAAAGCGCCCTTTTTCTCCTTCTTCTCCCATTGCTCAGTAATCCACACGTGTATATGCAATAGCTCCCCCCCCTTACCCCTACCCTCCAACCTATCCCAATCAATAACTCCTCGGCAGCCCAAGCACCTTTTCCCCAATATAGTTCAACACCATTTCTTTACTCACTGGCGCAATCCTCGGCACAAAACACTCCCTCAAATACCTCTCTACATCATAGTCCTGCGCATACCCCATGCCCCCATGCGCCAGCAGCGCTCTCTCACACGCATCAAACGCCGCCTCGGCAGCAAGATACTTTGCACTATTCGCCGCCACGCCCACCGCCTGGGCAGATATGGAGTCGTCTACCGTACTCGCATCGTACAGCCTCGCGGCATGGTACGTGGCCAGCTTGGCGGCCTCGAGCCGCATGTAGGCGTCGGCGAGCGGATGGGCGACTCCCTGGTTCATGCCGATGGGGCGGCCAAAGACGCGGCGGTCGCGCGCGTAGACGGCGGCGCGCGCAAGGGCGGCGTAGCCGAGGCCGAGGGCCTCGCCCGCGAGCAGACAGCGCTCGGCGTTCATGCCGGAGAGGACGATGCGGAAGCCGTGGCCTTGGGCGCCGACGAGGGTCGAGGCGGCGATGCGGTAGCTGGCGAAGAAGACTTGGTTTGCGTCGACGGCTCGGCCGCCCATCTTCTTGATGCGCTGCATGCTCAGGCCGGAGCCGGGGGACCTGTCGAGGGGGATGCAGAAGAAGCTGAGCGAGTCGCTGCGCCGTGGGCTTGTCGAGGTGCGCGCGAGGAGCATCATGCGCGAGGCGACTTGGGCGCATGTGATCCAGATTTTCTGCCCGTCGACCGTGTATCCTGATCCGTCGTGCTGCTTCTGAGCCCGTGTCTCGAGGCTTAGTGTGTCGAGGCCTGAGTTTGGCTCGGTGACGCCGAAGCAGGTGCGGTCTTCGCCGTTGATGATTCTCGGCAGCGTATCCGAGAGTTGCTTTTCGTTGCCGTACTTGGCCAAGGGCTGTGTGGCGTAGACGTTTGCGTGAATGGCTTGCGCGCCCGCCATGCCAGCACCGGATTCGGCAATGGTCTGGAGCATCATGGTTGCTTCTGAGATTCCTAGACCTGACCCGCCGTACTTCTCTGGTAGGGCAATGCCGAGCCAGCCGTCTTTTGCGAGGGCGGCGTGGAAAGAGGATGGGTCTGTAGACGTCTCGTCGTGGTGTCGCCAGTAGCTGTCAGGAAACTTGGTGCAGAGGGCTGAAATAGCTTCGCGGACTTCGAGTTGGGTTGAGGTGAAGCCTGTCGTTTCCATGATATGGGCATGAGGCGTGGTGGAGAAGTGGCACTTGATGTTGGTATGCGGTTTGGGGAACCTAGTGCGTATTGCCCGTAGGGTGGACAGCGTGGCGAGGCTGGACATAGTTTCTGGTGTAGGTTGTTTGCATTGCTATCTGGATGTAACGTTGTTTTGTCGATGTATGCATGTGGTACTCCACCTACGTAGTTATAAAGCCGACTCGGATATTTGTCGTCAACTAGATAGGGCTAGCCGAGTCGAGATATATAGCCGAGTATACGCTTGATCTACATGCCATCTTCCAATCTGCGTACGATGAACTAGACTATATTTTTCTATGTACACTATTGATACTCCCATACACCAAACATCCGCCGTGACCAGACATAAGCTGACACCCGTAAATGCTCATTACTTTTGAATCGAAATCCCGCCAAACCTTGTCCTGAGCCCCATCACCGACGTGCTTTACTCTACGTTCCTAGCTGTGACTTTGCACGGGAAGCCATGAACAGGATGAGCTGCTCCTTGAGGTACCTGGTACGCCCTCTCCCCAAAGACGGTCTTGATACCAGAAGACGGGTGCAACCGATCCCATTCCTCATACTGATCATGCACGTCAAACTCACGTACTGTCATCGCCAAGGTGATCTTGATGTCGAGCATAGCGAGAGTTTGGCCCATACAGTTACGGGGACCATGCTCAAAAGGTCGCCAACCACCCTTTGGCGGATACAATGGATGGTTGGGTTCCACTAGCCAACGATCAGGAATGAACTTGTGGGGTTCGGGCCAGTAGTCTGGGTTTCGCTGCACAGCACCGTGGGCAACCCAGATGTTGATGCCTTCAGTGGGGTACTTGTTGCCGTTCTTGTCACGAAGGAAGACACCCGGGAGCCCGCCTCGCATGCCTGATGCAGGAGGGAAGAGGCGTAGGGTTTCTTTGATCACTGCATTGGTGTAGGTCAGTTTGTTGATTTCCTCTGGGTGTTCTTTGAGAACTCGAGCAGCTGAGTCGGTACCCTTGCCGAAGACTCGGTCTAGTTCGTCGCGAACCTTGGACAGGACCTCAGGGTGCTTGGACATCATGTAAAGACTGTACACAATGGTGGCTGCAGTGGAGTCATGTCCCGCAAATAGAAAGAGGCGAATCTGGGTAGTGGCCCATCGCTTGAAATCCGGGTCAAGCTTATCGGCACCTTTGCGTTCGCCCATGTAGGCTGCGATGGTAAGGTCCATGACAGACTTGGCCCCCTTGGACGGCTCATTGGACTTCCAGTGTTCGTATCGCTTGTCCAGCTCATTGCCGACGTAACTGTCCATGATCTTTCCGTTGCGCCACTCGATTATAGGTCTCATTGGGTTCCAGCGTTTGAAAGGATTCAACTCCTCGTCTTGACAATGCCATTGGATGGAGCTCCGCATGGCAGCAGCAAGTGCGTTGTGTCTAGTCATAGAGTGGAGACGAGCATTGCTGACATGATCAGTGCTTGCACAAAAGTACAGTACATGTCATGTATGCTTACATTGTAATCGACCCAATGACGTCCATCATGTAGTCGCATGTCAAATCGTCTAGCGAAAAGGTGTCACCCTTTTTCGCGTGCTCACGCAGCAGCGCCACATATACCTCGGCCTCTTCGACAATGTGGGGCGTGCTCTCGAGCATCACGTTGGCACTGAATCCATGGTTGAAGAGAGCTCTGGAGCGCTTCCACTCGGCGCCGTTCATATCGAACAGATTTGGGCCGCCGGCAAAGGGGGCGAAGAAGGGAATGAGAATAGGTGGCTTGGGAAGGTCGTGCTCTTGACAAGCCTGCATGGCAAGGTCGGGAGAAGTGACTACCATCAGCGGACTCGAAAAAGGCCAAAGATCAATGTAGAAGCAGCCATCCGACTGCTTGAATTCGTAGGAGAGGAGAGTAAAGGCGTCTGACTGCTGCGAGCCCTTGGGGAATTTCTCAAGCAAAGCCGGAAGAGTCGCAAGGCTGCCAGCGCCAAAGTCCCACGGAGGCATGGGCTAGAGATGAGAGCGTCAGCAAGGAATCGCGCAAAGAGACCATCGCAGCTGCGTACCAGACCTTGCTTCTTGAGCCTGTAGAAAATCATGCGGTTCTTGATCATCTTGAAGGTGAAGACGCCAATGGCGGCGACGGCCGCTGGCAGCGCGATTTGCCAAGCGGTGCTGCTGTAAGAAAAGGAAGCCATGGCGATGAGGTAGCCTCTCCACGAGGGCGAAGCGGAGCGTGTGCTGATAAAGAGGAAGACGAGGCTGGATAGATTGTCGTTGTTGCTGTTGCTACTGTTACTGATTGTACCAATTTCGGTTAATGAGGCGCAGGGCGGCGCGGGTACCTGTGGATCGGTTGTCGTGCAAGCACAAGGCAGGCGACATGACAAGCGGCCCCCACTCTGGAAGCTATCGAAAAGGTGGGGGCAATTCACCCACTGCCCCACGATTAGCCGCCCGTTGCAAGGCAACGCACCTCTAATCTGCCTTGGCCCCCAAGAGAGAACAGACTCCCTGTTCATGCACGCCGGAAGCAGCACGGGCAGTGCTGAGGCTGAGGCCCCGAAATGCTACGTCGGGGACCAACTGGCCACTTGGACGAGGCTGCAGCATGTGCGGGGGGTATAGAGTTGATTTATTCCTGTAAGCCCTAGCAGATTAAGCAGTAAGACATGCAGAGTCGACGACGCAACTTCGGCACGCTGTTTCCACTGCGAGATGCGAATGGTGGTGGTATGATATAGGGATCGGGATGTCTCTCTTTTGTCTTGTCAGCTCGCACGCTCCCAACGCATCCCTCTCCATACCTACTCACACCAGTTCTCGCCCCTTCTTCGCGCAATCATGAAGTCCGAAGACACTGCAGGCCGCGTCCCAAAAGAGGCCCTTATCGTGAGCATGGCGTTTGTCTGTCCAATTGTTCTGCCCTAACACTGTTGCTAGATATCCCAGTCAGTGATGCTTGCCCTATGTGTGGTAGCAGTCACCACGCGCTTCATCATTCGCTTCAGAGTGCAGAGGCAATCCTTCTCCGCCGATGATGGCTTCTTGCTCATCGCTTTTAGCCTCCTTCTGTGCAGTGTTGTCGTCATGTTCAAAGAAGTCATGAATCGCATGTATCTCATTGTTGCTCTACAGACTGGCGTCCCGGGAGTCATACCTCCTCCAGACTGGATGCAGATATCATTTCACTTCCACAAATGGGTCACTGTATGCGGTATGGTAGCCTGGGCCTCTGTGGTCGCCGTCAAGTTGAGCTTCTTGTTTTTCTTCAAGAAACTGATTGACCGGGTCCCGGTACTCAACTACTACTGGTGGGTGGTAGTTCTCTTCAACTTGGCCTGCCTCGGATACGGCATCGCTATCTGGTACATCGGATGCCCTTATTATTTCGACTTGAGAGAACGTAAGTAAGCGGATCCTCCAACCCTTACCATGCTGACATACAGCTAGTCCAATGCGCCACGGGCAGGTTCAAAAAGCTTCTTGTCCACCACTCCACTGCCCAAATGGTCCTTGACCTCGTCGGCGACGCTATGAGTAAGTTTGTCCCAAGCATTCCAAGCACATGGCTGATGACCTCTAGTCCTTGCCATACCAATCTGCATCATCTGGCAGATTAAAGTACAGTGGACGCAAAAGCTTGCTTTGGCATCCTCGCTTTGCTTGACCGTTATCATGATGGCCACTACCATTACTCGTCTCGCTGGACTGATCAACAACGATATGGTTGATACCATATGGGAGTTGTATTGGACTGTCGTCAGCGCCCAGGTCGGTGTCTTCCTCGCGGCGGCAACTGCTTTCCGAAGCTTTTTCGTATCACGAAAGAACAGCAAGGCGTTATCGCCCAAACAGCAAGCTCAGCGCTTCTTCTCTGCCTCTTTTGCTGCGAGATTCAATCGCAAGAGAAAAGACACGCTGCTGGATGACACACTTGAGTCTGGGACCGGAAAGGGTCCTTCTGGCTTACCGGCCGTTCCTAGGGCTCAGATGACTGGTCTTCGGACATTTATCAACAACCAAGGAGAGATCCAGTCCATCCAAGAAAACTCGCCAGAGTCTACTCTTTACACCAAGGAAGAAGATAGTGCTCGGCTGCACTCATCTGCGTCTAGTAAGGAGCCAGTAGTAGTGACAAGGGACGTGTAAGCTGGCATTCTTACTCTCCCACACCTGTCATAGTGGCTGGGTGTCCCTCTCTGTCCTTTAGGAGTGATAAGGAATCGGCCTGGAGACATCAATGGTGATTGAGATGAAGGACATGTTTTTCTCAACCTCAGGATCTCCACTTGTACTGTAACTGAATGAAATGATGATTACCACCATGTTACTCTGAAAAAAATGCGAACCACATGTCCATGTCATCAGCTCCAATCTTGCTGTACAATGCACCATCTATAGATGCGATTGGTTATCGTGTGCCAAAAAATACACCATACCATCCACGAATGAGAGTGCAAGAACAGGGAATCGTACAGGTAGACTAGGCAGCTTTCTAGAATCCTTGCCGAAACCCCCACAATACTAGTATGCCATGTACTTGTAATACGGCACGGGCGGTGCCCGCAGCGGATAAATGACGATAAGGTAGGACGGGACGTTCACATGCCTTAACACCGCAGCTGAGCCGATTTGTCCTTGGCGTGGTATATGTATAGAAGCGTTTTGGGGGTCCAAAAAAACACAGCTGCACGAATTATTGCCTATGACTGCGACACACTCAATATATGCAAACCCTGCGGCAGAAACAGGGAGAAAAAACGTAGCAGCCGGGGTCACAATGGCAGTGTGGTGCACAAGGCTGACATGAGGATTCATATCTCCAGCCTCAGAGCTCGGAGCATTGGTTAACAAGCCACGGCGTACGGCACCCCGCACACGCAGCGGGAGGAGCAAGCTGCCGCAACGCCCAACGAAGAAGGACGCTTGTACAAACTTAATCTGCCAGAGTGTATCGCGAAGTGTGAGGGCCTTCCAAGCGCTGATGGGATGGGGCCAAAACGACGACGGATCAGCTTTTCTATCGTGGTTGCCTCCATACCCTTGCTTCCGCGCAACCCAACCACCTAAACGGGAATCTCCGGCGCTCATGTGAGGCTGGTGGTATTCTCCGGGTATACGCATCCTATTAGGCATCCAAAGGTAAGCCGACTCTAGCTTGACGCTCACGAAGCACTGCCATGGCCGGTTGATATAGTCGATGTGGTCGATGTGGTCGATGTGCTGACGGATAGCACCTATGAAATAGAGTCAGTGGATAGCTATGTAGTGTCTATATAACAGGGTATCAGTGCAAGAGGCCTAAAAACCCATGCAATCTTGGTGACACTTGAGCATACCCTTGGATTCAAGTTCACAGTCGTCTGTATTCACCTACCATGGCAGTCGTTCAAGGGATTCAGACCACCCTCTCTTTCTGGCCCAGCCTGAAAGAAGCCATGTACGAGCCTTTTCAATATCCGCACATCCCACAGAATGAGTCTGCCATTCAGACTTCCCGGCTAGACGTGACGTCAAGTTCATGGACGAACAGTCTTCGGCAGATTCTGGTCGCAGGCACCATATTGGCCATTCCCTTCATCTTCAACTACTTGTTCACACTATTACTATACCACTGGGCAAATATCAGAAGGAAGCCAGGGCAGACACCACCCGAGTATCCCGCAATGCCCATCATAGGAAGCACTTTTTCGTTCTTGTGGGATAGCGCTTCCTTTGTGACAAAGGCAACGTGAGTCTCGGTCAACACCTTGCACGTGAACAAAGCTGACTCAAAGCGTAGAACATACGCCGGCAAGCTGACCTGTGTTCGTATTTCACTGCTCATCAATGGCATCTATCTCATCTCTAAGCCCAAAGCCATTGCGGATATGTGGAAGAACCCAAACCTCTCCAGCCCCATCTACGTATACACCGTGGGACTGCGTTATATTTTCGGCATGCACGAAAAAGGTATCAAGGCGTATACGGCTGATGATTCGGGACCATATCGCAAGCCTCACCCGTATAGCAATGTCGAGCCACAAAACCGCATCGACTTTCTCACTCATGACTCGTTGCTCCGCGGGCTGACGAGCCACTCGATGCTACGAACATTCGAACGCTTTCAAACCATACTCAAACGAAATCTCGACGCCGAAGACATTGGCGACGAATGGATCGAGCACCCCGATCTCTTCGCCTTCTTCCGCAACACCGTCGGCAAGGCAGTTCTCGAATCCCTCTTCGGCCCCTCTCTCCTCGCCATCAACCCAAACTTCACCAGCGACCTCTGGGAATTCGACGAGCAAGTCGAAAACCTCGCCAAGCGTCTCCCACGCTTCCTAGTCCCCAGCGCCTACCGCGTCCGCGAGCGCCTCCTCTCCCAAATCCAAAACTGGTACAACTACGCGCGCCAGCACTTCCGCGACAACAACACCGACCAAGACACACAATGGGACCCCTACTGGGGCTCCATCATGAACCGCGAACGCCAGAGCATGCTCCTCAGCATCTCCGGCCAAGACGACGCTGCCGTCGCCTCCACCGACCTCGGTCTCATCTGGACATCCGTCACCAACGTCGTGCCCTCCACCATGCTAACCGCCTACCACATCTTCTCCTCTCCCGTCCTCCTCTCCCGGATCCGCACAAGCATCTCCGACTCCGTCTCCCACTCGGCGACAACGGGCTTCGACGCCTCCATGGACAAGCTCGTCCAAAAAGACCTCTTACAGTCCGTCTACGCAGAGACACTCCGCCTGTACGTGCAGTCCTACATCACGCGCTGCTCCGCCCACGAATGCGCGACCGTCGGCGACTGGACGCTCCCCCGCAGCCAAGTCGCCATGGTGAGTTCCTACGTCGCACACATGAACAAGGCTCTCTGGAACGAGCGTGGCGGCGCCCACCCCGTCACTTCCTTCTGGGCCGACCGCTTTATTCTCGACCCCGCCGACCCCACCTCCGGCCCTCTGCACCCGTCCACCCCCGAGGCCGCCGACATCCAATCTAAGCTCGCTACCAAGGAACCGCACTTCTCTGCAAAGGGGCTCGCGGGCGCGTGGATACCGTATGGCGGGGGGTTCAGCGCTTGCCCGGGCAGACTGTTGGCCAAGCGTATCATTCTATACACGTGTGCGTTGCTGGTGAGCGAGTTTGAGGTGGACGTGGGAGAGGGGGGGTTTGAGATGGACTCGAGTGGGTTTGGGTTGGGGACGCAGAAGCCGAAGGGGAGGATTGGGTTTAGGATTCGGAGGAGGAAGGGGGAGTAGTTTTGTTGTCGTGGGGGATGAGTGATGCGGATTTTATGACCTTGTCTTGGATTGTACATGTGTATGATAGCTTTACGTTTTCTTTTTTGTTTCTACGTGGATTGATATGAGGGATGAGCCAACGAGTGGATGGGAGTTTGGATGGACGACTTGGATACAGGTCTTTTCAGAAGGATAGTGGGTGCTGGTAGCCTATTTTTATGTTTACAAGTTGTTCATGAGTGCCACGTGTTCCACCTCGAGCCTTGAAGATTGGTAATTCTCACATTCATTCGTCATGTAGAGCAGTGATGTTCAACACAGCAGCGCAGTAGGTTGAAATCTGCATCTTGCATTCGGAAACACCTATTTATGAACATGAGGCTGTATCATTGTGGGCATATTCTTACACGTCTGCTTGAACCTTTTGCATTTTTTTCAACTGATTAGTAGGTAGACTAGCTTTGCTGTAGTGGCTCTCACAAGCGAATAGTAGACAAATTGCTCATGTCGTCAAAAGTATGTTCAGCGCTGTATCTCAACGCTCATACTAGCGCCGCGCTAGCAGCTGTGACTTGTGACGTTGAGTTTCACATAGCCGGCGAAATCAGACAATGATATCATTGAGAAACCTTACCTTCAGCTTATACAGAACCTTGATCTCTTCTCAATATCTTTCCTTCATGAATACTGGAAATACTACGCTCACACCCATCTACCATTTCCTTCCGTTCGCGAACATTTGTATTCTTCACGGGAATGAGACGCTAGCCTGACATAACCTCTGTGGAAGTAAGTAACCGGATAAAAACTGAGTTCAACATGAGCTTGTGATACAGCAAAAGTCGCTATAAGCAGCGATATAAAGTTTAGGAAAGGAATAAAGTTCTTACTCAATATATTATCATTGATGTCTTGGATTCTTGTAGCTGAGCAATGCGTGGTGTCTTTGTACTTACGGAGTTACACTGATGTGATATGGCACTTTTTCCCGGCTATTCTGGTTCCCAAGAAGCATGTATGCAGCCTATGACCCCCTTGGCATCGATGAGACATACTGTAGCAGTACACAGGAACCCTTGGTGTGTTTCCTGTGCAGCTGGGCATGTGACGATGTACCCCTAAATAAGCACAATGTCGGATTCGGAAGTAATTTCTTGGACCGTGAGTATTCGGGCCTCACCGCTTTGAGATGATCAGTCATGATCGGTCATTTGCACAAGGCTTGGAGGGGACCAGGCCATGTGCCCCGCCGTTGGGCTGCCTCGGCTGGCTACTATGCAAAACTAGACTGGCAAATGGGTAGCGACCCACTTTTCTTAAAAACTCTATAACTCGTCAACCGCTAATCCAAATCGGGTAATTCTTGGGTTATTATAAAGCGCTGACTAAGCGCATTCGATCATGTAATACATCACTAAGCCGTATCTCTAATATTTAAGAAGTTATTCAAGTACCCGCCTTTATAACCCTATAATAGGGTAGCCAGTTAGGTCCTCATACAAAATATTTCTTCTTTTTCCTCTAGCGCTAGTACCTTTAGAGTTGTACTAAAGTAATATATAATAAAGCTGTAGAGCTCTATGTAAGCATTTGATTGAGCTACTAATTACCCGATTTGGACTAGTATTCGCCAAGTTGTTGGGCTACCCACCCCCTACCCGCTATTTACCACGCTATGCAAAACACATATACACCATCTTGAACGAAAAAAAACACGACAACAGCGAGTATTGCAATTCTTGGAATCAACGCAGTATATCGCACGTAAAAGTTAGCCTGATACGCTCTACG
>JALPSE010000008.1:0-47284 GCA_030558545.1 Bipolaris gigantea
TAAGGAGACCAAGACGTAGCATAGGAAGTGTAAAGTTAAACTAGCGTTAGTAGCCCTTTCGGCTCGGCCGCCGGGCGTAAATAAATTGTGTGTGTACTGCCCGCTACAAGTTTCCATTCTACGCCTTGCGTAACCCACTCACGCCCCAAGCATCCCCACAAACCCCCACACGGCCCGTCACCATGCGCCAAAGATGACATAACCGCCTCCCAATCGCTCGATTAGCGAGAAAGACGGAGCGAAAACGCTCCCCTTCCCCCCCGTCCTCGTACCTTCCCCCTACGTTCCACGCTTCTTACTAAGCACAAGGGGCGTGTTCTTTTTTGGCCGCCTTTCTTGGCGCAAGAAGGCGCCGCGGAGGGGAGGCGAGGCATCGACGATGGACTGGTTTCGATGGATGCCGAGATAGGAAGGTTGGGTGTTTGCATGGAGACGTACCGTCGAGGGCGGGCTTGGCGCTAGGGCTGGGGTTTGGTGGCGGAGCGGAGTGTAGTGAGGAGGAGTGCAGGGAGGGTTGACGTCTCCATCTCTATATTTCATTGAGGGGCTTGGGTGGGTGTCGTAGGTGAGAATGGGGATTTGTTGGAGAGTGACGCTTTGTCAACCGGAGTTTTGGCGCGAGGGAGGAAACCTTTGGCGGCTTGTGAGCATGGAGCGCGTTTGCGGCTACGGCCAGTGAGTGAGGGGAAGAGTGGGTTGAGCAAGGCCGTGCTGTCTTGGTATCTTGTGAAAGGGTGTTCCGGGGGAGGGCACGTACACATCAACCTACGGGTCTTGTACGTGATGCGTGGAAAAGGGCGTGGTGAGTCGAGATGTACAGGCTGTTGCGTGACGAGCATGTGCAGTGGCCTTGGGCTTGGATCTGTATACAACTCAGAAGCGCCCGTGCACACTCCACGACGACTCCTTGGCCGTCTCCTTCAGCCATTGCTCCATGTGCCATGCTGTCTTTCCTCCTTTTGCCCTCGATTCTCCCGCTTCCTGCGTGTTCTGCTGTCTCCATGTCAGCTATCGCTGCGTCCGTGTTTTGGATGCATGTGCGAACCGGTGCAGCCCGCTCACTGGAACTCGTGTTTCCCCCGTCTGTTCTCGTGGTGTCGCTGCTAGTTTGAGCATCCGGTTTCGGGTGGGATGGACTTGCTGGGGCGGACGTGTGTTTGGCTTGGTGGGTCTGCATGGTGAGGAACAGATGGTGGGCGAGAGGTATGTTGATCAGAATGTGGACGAGGCCCTTTAAATCAAGCGTGTAGCTTGGTTTCTCTATACTTGGATTGAGCTCGTACGTCTCGTCCCATCTATATAGTTTCTCATCCTCCTATCCTGTGGTTGGTGTTGACGGCCGCAAACTACGCTCATGTCGAGTTTAATTCGCGGCCGCAGTATTCGTTCAGATAATGACTGGACACTGTCGAGGGCCGCAATCTAGGAGATCTTGATTGGAGGCCGCGTCGCTTCTGTAGTGAAATAATGGCCATGGAGAAGATGAAGGCACCTGCTTCTGCATTTGGGGCCTTCTTTGACTGCCTTGTCAAACTATGACTGGTGGCCGCAACGATACATTCCACTTGACAACGCTAGCCCCAGGCGGATGGGTGTCGTGATTTTGGCATGAGAGCAAAAGGGTAGACAGGTCGGACACGCTGACTGGTGGCCGCAAATACCAGCCAGTAGAATCACAACACGGTCCCTACTCTACCAAGCCCGTTGCAGCCTGCCATACGCTAGGAAGAGATGCAAGGGAGCATGTTTGGGCGCTTGCCACTGCCGATTCAGCCTCGTCGTCCTGGTCTAGCCGACATAGGTCTGACATAGCGATTGGATGAGAAGTCAGGCCGCTGGATTGAGCTCAGCCACTTCTCAGCCTTGTTCAAACCTCCCCATCACCGTTCAACTGGACAAGAGCTTCTCTACGCTTTCTCTGTGGCCCACAACCACCATCAATGAGATGCTATAAGCCATAATTCTCACGATATCAGCCATGTCGCTTGCAACACAGCCGCACGCCTCTCATTCGCAGAGAAGCTTCCCCGCGCCTCGATCCGATGCCCAGATAAGAGAGCACCGTAGGTCGAGACCATGGAAACACGGGGAGTCGACGGGTCTAGTGACCACCAAGAATTGCTTTAGGCTAGGTGAGGGATCACGTCTACTGTATGCAGCGTTTCAGGCTTGTTCCTTGCCAATTCCATACTCAACGCCGGAGCTAGAGGCCGCTTTCAGGCGTTTCCTCGATATATTATACCTCTTGGTAGAATACTACGACGATGAAATCGTGGGGCCAATGATTTGTACTATCAAGTCCCTGTTGGGGGAAGATTGGGATGCTTCCTTTTACGTGCGACCCAGCTTGGTTTTCTCCGTTGGTCGAGTGTTCTTTTGTCCGGTCGGTAATGCTACGTTTTTATCTGATGCTGGCGCTATCACCGGTCGGGTTGGATGCACGATCGGGAAAAAATTGGAAGAGCTAAATCCGGAAAGCTACGAAAGGCAACAACAGGCGCCGCAGGAGCAGCGACTGTGCTGCAAGCCACGTCACAGAAAAAAGGTCCAAGAGGTGCGCTTCAGATTTGCCAAGGTTCTGACAAGAGACGATATTACACGAGACATGGTCGATAACCTCGAGCAAGATCCCTTGTCTTCTCTCCAAATCGAGACTAAGGTGGAGCCGCGTACCGCTCACGGCCGATCATCACTCAAGAACTGGCGACGTGCAGCCGGAAAGAGCAAATCCTGGAGGCCATTTTTGAAGAGCAGAGTCCCGAAACAGACTCGTCTCAATGGAAGAAGACGAAACTCGAACGGGGCTGTGTATCGTTCTGCACAGCCCCCGCCATGGCTACCAGCCGCCTTCCTCCGTTCTCAGACAACAGAAAAGTCTTCATGGCCAGGCTATGTGCCACGACGGCAAGAGGTTGATTCAGTTCCGAGGCGCGCAAGACGCCATGATCCCTATACCCATGACGTTGAGGATACGCCTATTTCTCAGCATGGAAAACACCATACAAAAGCATCTCAGAACGTCAAGACCTGGGAGTCTAAACCGGAGATTGTTGAAGACACGAACGGAGAGCCCGCAGGTGCATTCATCCGGTTCACATGGAAAGACAAAACCCTAATCAATGGTACCGGACAACTGAATCGGTTCTTGTCAACCGGCTCAACACTACACAGTCGCTGGCGCATTACCAATTTTCTCCGCAACGAAAGCTTTGCCGATGTCTACTCAGTCAGCGAACATGCCTCCACTCTTTCACGGGCAGAAGAGGATGCATCGCCGGAGGCACACGTATTCCTTGACGAATACCACGGGAACTGCGCCGTGTACGCCAGCCGCTCGAAGAACCGCATGCGACAAAGCGGAAACTGCCTGGACACCTTCTGGCACAACGGCAGGCACGCATTCATAATGAAGATGGCAAAGAAGCCCGTCTCGTTCCAAGTACGCAACACGAAAGAAGAGTTTCCCGTCCTCGTCGATCAAAACACGTGCAACGAGCAGGCGGCTCTGCAGCGTCGCCGTTTCCGCGGCAGACCTAGTTTTGCAGCCATGGCTGCAAGTCCATCGCCAGAGGCAGGTCCAGCGTTTCGGCCGGCGCCGATGGACCAAGGCAAATCCCGGCTCGAGAAGGAGTTGCAACGAATTGAAAGGGCGCGGGCGAAGAAGGCGGAGAGGCAGAGAGTGAAGCGGAAGTTGCAGACGAAAAAAAAAAGGCTCGTGGACAAGGGAGCGGAAGAAAGGAAATCGGTGGCGGCTGCTCACAGACTACCGTTGAATTCGTACATTGCGAGTAGGCGGTTGTGCTAGTTCGCAGAAGATTGGGTATAGCGATGGCGTTCAAGGCTCTTCACAACTAATGCTTTGTCCCTTTGGCATGCTTGCTGAACCTAAAGATGGTTGCGCTAGCTCCCATCTTCACAGCACGACCAAGTTTCAGCATGAATCAAAAAAACTCGTAAACTTATGAATCAATAGTATTTTGAAACGAAGACAAGTCCGCGGCTTCTCTTTCTCAAAGTCCCTCGCTCGAGCTATTGCCTGCGGCTTCTCCGTTTAGCAAGCGTACCACGGCTGCTTGATTTTGACATCAGTGCGGCCTCTTGATATTCTTTCGAGCGCCGCTGCGCTTCCTTCTACAGTGTCTCTACCTTCTGGGACATCCCGGGCTGGCTGGTCCTCTGCTTCGGAAGCATGCTGCAGCTGCTAGACTCGCGTTCGAATACCTCCAGGCCCCTCCTCAATCTACCAAACTCTGCCGATGCTCTTCCTTCGCAAGAGTACCTCACTCGAACCTCCATGACATTCTCAATGGATGAAAATTCCCTGGCCGCGCCACTTCTGTCAGGCGCAAACTACGTGCAATCAACTGACTCCTTGGCGGCGGCCACGAAAAGGAACGTCCGATCCGTCTGCCCAAATATCTGCCAAAGAATGGGCAGATCATGCACACGAGTCGACGGCTTCGACCCTCGGTGCCTGAACGGAAAGAATATGAAAATGATCAGGGAAAACAAAACTGAAATAAAGTAGAAAAGGCAGAGGGAAAACGCCAAAGAGGAGATTTCGGCGGGAAATAATCCACACATGACAACCCAAAGGAAACTTTCGTACACGCTCCGATATCCCCCACTTCAGGTTGTCTCTTTTACCTCTTCTCTCAGGTAGGAACGGTAAACGACTCCGTGCCCACATCAATGCCATCTTGGTGGATGGTAGCTGGTAAGACATCACTTACTCATCAGCAACGAGCGTCGTAAGACAAACAAGTCTTGATGTTCTTTGAGAAGAGGCCCTTCCATGGTCTCCAACACCCCAGGATAACTTTGCGCACCTCTATCAATAGAGGATTTTATAAGCCATGATCATGCTGACATGTCCATGATCTGTTCGATGGAAAGAAGTGTCTTGATGTAGAATTGGAACTCCACCGAGGGTGTGGAGTGCGATCCGTAATACCATAATACAGATTCGCTTCGACTCGCAGTCGCAAATATCTTTGAGCAAGTCGTGCTAGTGACTCGACGTGTAGTGTCTTAGGAGCAAGCACAAGGCCTCTTGTTGCAGGTCCTACAACGGTGGTTCCCTACCTTGGACGTTCGTAAGTGGCGTACGAGAGAGTCTTTTCGAGTATAGGTCTTGGAGCTGCAAGAGCACATGAAGCTACTCGCCCGAGGGGAGTCATTCTTGAGTGCAGGACA
Organism: Bipolaris gigantea; assembly: GCA_030558545.1. Taxonomy (NCBI): domain Eukaryota; kingdom Fungi; phylum Ascomycota; class Dothideomycetes; order Pleosporales; family Pleosporaceae; genus Bipolaris; species Bipolaris gigantea. Next base: position 5,197 of record JALPSE010000008.1, read on the forward strand.
CGAAGGCAATGCATTGTTGGAACCCAGGTGACGTTTGAGATCCTTTGCGTGTTTTATTGACTGTCCGCATTGCTCGCATCTGGGAGGTGCTTTGCAGTTGTGTAGACTGGCATGTCGGTCGTAGCGGAGCCTGTTCAGAAAAGATTTCGTACAAGTCTTACATATGAACCTCGTCCCTACGGGCTCAATGGCCACTTTGCCGTCTGGTACGTCTGACCCGATCTGGGTTGTGGCTGATGGGCTTGTTACTTGAGGGGTGAGTTGGCCGAGAGACGGCAATGAGGAAGGGCTTGGGTAGGCTTCAATGCTCGTATCGTTAGCGATGATTGGTGCTTGTGCGTTTGGCTCCTTTGTAGAGCGTAGTTGCTGTGGAGATAGTTGCGATTGCGAGTTTTCGGCTAAGGTCTGTTTGGTGGGTTGGTCGAGCCATGGCCGAGAGCAACAACGAGGTTCGTGTACGTGTTGAGTTAACAAACTGGGATCAATACAGCCGGAAGTGCTTGAATACCCGGCGCCCGAGGTTCCTTGATGAACACTCTCGTCCAGGGTACCAAGAGGTTGTGTAGTATCAACACTCTTGTAACTGCCGTATATTGTATTGCCCAAATAGTCTGTCTGCTCCAACAGGCCACTCTGTGAACACGCATTGCCGCTCTCTGAATAACCAGGTATCTGACTATCCACTAGCGAGACCGAATCGTATAATGGTTCATCAGGACTGAATTGGAAAGCTTCTGAGACAAAGAACAGATATGAATCTTGCTCTATGCGATGATCACTGAGCAGCAGTTAGCACTAGCGCGATCCAGCTACATCCTCGACATTGCATACTAGTGGTTGCCGGAGATTGTTTAAGCGGCCTTATATAGGCCGCTGAAACAAGACGCTTCTTCACAAGAAACCTGGGTTCACCCAACGGGTGCTAAGCGGATGCGGGGTTGCTGCGGCAGAGCCGCCTGCTGGACCGCGATGTATGTCGAGCTCAATATAGGGTTCAGACGGTTGCAGAAGAGTGATTTCAAAGAGTTGAGAAAGAAAGGAAGGGTGTCACAAGGCTTATATGTGTATTTACGTGCATGGCGTAGCTGGGGCGGATCAACGAAGCGTCTGATTGGTGGCCGCAAAAGACTGTCTCAGGGCTGATACACGCGATCGAGTGTGGCATACGTCAGTAGGGCGGCAGCCACTCTCACGCGCAACACATGTATGTACGTGGCTTTGTCGTATTTGTACATTACATGGAATGAATTGATGTGATGTTAGGTTGTTATATTCGCCAAGGCGGAGTTGCACAAGGGGCGAGGTCTCACGTGACCATCTCCTGCTCTACACTTCACTTGCCTGGCTGCCTCCTTTGATACATGTGTACATACATCAAGCTTCTTATCGTCTGCAAACTACGGGGCCGTGCTCGTCCTGTCTTCCTACTTTGGTGCATTAATGAAACACATATGACCCAGTGATGTCCTGCGTCATCAAGGCGCAGTGCTGCAGCCACTTGAGGCCGAGTACATCTCTTAACAGCCACAAATTCAACTACCAAGAGGCGAAGCAATAGCGTATGTTTAGACCGAGAAGCCCTCGGATTTCTTCTAATTCTTGTCTCTCTGAAATGCTTCTCCTTCGGTATTGATTCTTACTATTGTGTTTATGAATTACGGAAAGATGGCTTTTCCGCCCCCAATACCCCGTCCGAATACCCAGCGATGTAGTTCATCTCGAACCTTCGGAACCAACCATGATTATGACTGAGATTATGACTGAGACTATAACTGGTAGAACGGCGAATTCGGAAATACATGCAGTCGAGGCAGATCAGAGTAATATTCCGATTCCTCCCGTCAAAGCACCGATTGCTAATTGGATTGATGCTAGAATAAAGTTCGGGGATAGCCTTTGGGATAGTGCATTATCGAATCCCAATGGCACCCATCATTCATTAGTCTCCTTTTTGGAACAGCCGCTACACCAGCCTTTGATTGCTGTCGAAGAGACGCTGCTTGCGTCTCAAGACGAACAAATAGGAGGTCAGGTGGTATGCTCTATCTTCTAGCTGCCTTACATTGTAAAAGAGGCTAGCACGTTGATGTAGAAACCGCAACACTCATCGCCTTGAAGTATCGGAGACGCAGATTTTTGGCATCCGATCCAAAACAGTATCATGGCAGTGATGGGCAACGTCACCACGGTTGTACCCTTGTCCAAGAAGTCGTAGTTCTCACCGGCATATGGTCTAATGTGGGGATTCTCCGCCTTTGGCCTTGCTTTTGCAATCGTCGCTGTTATCATTTATCCATTGCTCAACCCTGGCCGGAGCTCCATGGCCGCTTTCTCTGGGTCGATCGCATCTGTTGCATACGTGTTTGATAATGACACAGGCGGCTGCGAGGGAGGGGACCAGGACCAAGATGGAAACGGAATGAGCCCGGTTCCCTTTAAGGCAATCGGAAAAAAGATAATCTTGATGGCATCTCGTTTAGGCAGTATTGCGAAAGCCGAATACAGGGATTGCAAGTTACCACGGCAGCTCTTCATACACACCGCTACCTTGCCCTTCTAAATGCACACTACCAGTCCCGCCAGTACCTACTAAAACGACATCCAGCCCTCCCACCGGCGCCACTCTCGGCCCTACTCACATACACTACCGAATCCCGTAATAGACCACATCACCCACGACGCTAACTCACCGACACACACACCCACAACCTCACTTCCTCGGCACCATCCTTGACCCTCCCCCCAGAACTAACTTTCCAAACTAATACACCAAGAATACGAAGAAGAAAACAAACAAGCGTAACTACGCTATTAACTTGTCCTGTCCAGAACTAAATAGTTGACCGCACAGATACGCACACTCACAAATACGCACATATGCAAGTATATAGTATTTACAGTAACATGATTCACATCAGTTATTAAAGAAGATGATTTACCACGGTGTAGCCATAAGAGCCGGTGATACAAGTAGGATATTAGATAGGTGTTAACGAGGGAAAAGGGGAGGCAGGGTGTGGGCGTTGAGTTCAGCCCTACGGCGGAGCATTGCAGACGTAAGAGTAAGGATGAGTAAGGTTATATGGGACGCTTAAATGGTACTGGGGGGAGGGAGGGTGGCTTGGCAGAAGTGGTTTCATGGATGAGAGAAGATGTAAATTTTGTTCATGCATCACGTTGGTATCACAGAGCAAAAGATGCATGAGTATTTTTTTTAAAGAAGGGTGCGTGAGCACTTTGATTCATTGCCTTGAGAAATTACACTAACCATTTTGTCTAGATAGCTGTGGCTGTGTTCCTCTTCGTATTTCGTCGTAATTAATCATGGTTCCGGATATGCATCTGTGTCTCTGTATTTACAAGCGGATATCGTTGTAGAGGCACTTGATAGGCCTATCGGTGTACGAAACCCTAGCCGTAAACGCGATGCACGAGGGGCTGGCGGGAAACTCAGAGTTGTTAATATTGATGACAAGTTTGAGTGTGAGGTTACATACCGCCGTATTTTAGTGGCAAGAGATAGTACCTATACAGAATTTATATAAGAAACTTCACCTAGGCAGTAAGAAATAATAATATAGTTTAGACTAAGGGAGGAAGTTGATTAGTGGCGGTAAGCAGGAACAGGCTAGGAAGTGGAGCCGGCACCATGGTCCACGACGGTAGGCGAATAGCGGCAACAATGCCAAGGAGCATGTATCGCAAAGGGTGAAGGGCGTATATAAAGTTGATGAGATACAATGATGACTTTGTGAAGTGGTGGGTGCGCCGTCGATGTGAATTCGCAATGTTACCGAGCCACACGACATGGATAGTTTGAGTTGACCGTTTGGGATCAATGTCAGCTCATATATAAATACCTGGCATTTGTTGGGTCGTGCGAGTCGCTTCGTACGAAGACACACTAGTTATACGGAGGTGGTGTTTTCGAGTTGCGGGCGATCGCATGGCAGAGTCGGCAGTTGATGTCTTGGCAGCGCCATTGTGAGAAGTGCATATGTGCATATGTGCATGTATGCCGACTTGGTCTGGAGGTTCTCTTGCTGGCCCTGTTCACGGAAGTGTGTATGAAACGGTTTGCTGGGACGCGTTTTATGTGTAGAGTAGGTAAGAATCCACGGCCAAGGTGGAGAGGCAGCCCCTTGATGGCGCGGCAGCCAATGAGGAGGGCGACCAGGTATGACGTTTAGCGCGGCAGCTTCGTGCCTTCGCCTCGCAACGTCTCGTCGCAAGCCCGGGTTGCGCAACACCAGCCTCTTGTCTCTTTCCCCCCACGCTGCCCAACGGAGCCACATTCGATATCTCATCTTCCATCTGTCGCCATCGTCTCCGGGCTCAAGCCAAAGCTAGTCACCGTGCGGTTCCCTCATCTTGCCCGCCAATCCTCGGCCATGGACTTTTCCGACATTTTGTGAGTACACCTGGAGCTTTTGCGAGCTGCACACGACGGCGCAGCGCGGTGCAGCGCTCTGCACCATGTCGTGCCAGAGCCTCCAGCCTCTGTCTTGTTCAAACGATGACTAATGCATGCCCAGTCGCATGGTGAATTTCGCCGTTGCCGTCTTCGTAGTCCTCGGCGGTATCGCGAAGCTCTTCCCCTTCAACGACTTGTGAGTGTGCCCCGTGTGCACTCTGCTCGAATGGTGTCAAGATGCCGCTGCCAGGGCCTAGACACACTCGTCCCGCGCTGACCGTACTTCAGCTCCCACATCATCCTCGGTGTCTACCTAATAATCTTTGGTCTTGGTAAGACGGGTGGCTGCCGCTATGCGATGACGAATGCTGACATGGTCGCAGGAACTGCCCTCCTTGAGTTCCAGATCCCCCAACAAGTGGCGCGATATGCCTCGTTCATGTTCTCGTTCCTGGGCCGTGGCATCTTCTACATCTTCATTGGCTCCGTCGTCGTAGGTGACGGCTGGTACCGCATCATACCCGGTACCGTTGTTGGCTTCATTGGTGTAGCCTATGCTGCTTTGGAGTTTGTTCCCTCAATTGAGCCTCCGGCGAACATGCGGTATGCTGAACATTGTTGAAAACGCTTCTCGTTGCATATCTGACCGTGCCCAGTGATGCCGATGCCGGGTGGGGCGCCGAGCAAGTCTAAACTCGACATTGACGACGAAGAGGATGGCGCTCGAGGAGTCGCCGTGGACATAGTGCCGGCAAGGTCGTCGGCCTGGGCGGAGACGCGGTCGCACGCCTTCCCTACATGTAAACCGGGGGTTGTTTGTGGTTGGGTGACGGGAATAGCGAGAGGAGTTACTGCGGCTATGACAAGTTGTTGGAGGAGATGTAGGTCTCGACGTGGAATAGAGGAGTGGCTACTCTGGAATGTCAATGTGACAAGGAGAGCAAGCGACTGCTTGGATTGGCGGGATGTAGACAGCAGCATAAGTCGTGTGTAGGATAAAGAAACAGGGTTGTTGCTTTGGCCTGATTGGACGGCTGGCATACATCGGTGGCGTGTGGAGAAGGTGGCGTTGTCTATGGCTAGCCGTATGCGTAGGCGAGCCGGAAGGCGATCCGCTGGCAGTTGGTCCGTCTGGCAAGGCCTGTGCTTGGGTGGAGACGGACAGGACGGATGAGGACGGCGAGTGCTGCTGCCCGCCACGGCAGATTGGCTGGGATGCTTGATGGCTGGCCAGCCGCTCTGCATATACTTGTGCTCGAGCTCGAGCAGTGGTTGGCTCGCGATGCAAACGGATGCACGTGTCGGTATATTGTGGCGAGGCTGGACCGCTCTCCGCTGGCCGTCTTGTCTGCGCCCATGTTGAAGGCGACGGGCGACGGCGGACGTGCTCACGGAGGGTCATGGCGCCAGCCCTTGGCTTACAATAGCAAGGGCGTGATTGGCCGCGGCCCGCCATTCACCGCCTAGAAAATCCACCTGCTACCGCACCAGCAGCGCACCAGGCCGAGCTGCGAGTGGCCGTGCTGCTTCGATCATCACGACAGACATCTCGAGCCCACCTACAATATCTCCGTGCGAGGCACACAGCCCTCCGACCTGCCCGTCTGCCGTCCTGCCCGTTGACTTGACCTTCTCGCTGCTGCACCTGACCACTGTTGTATCCCTACGCCCCAGCAAGACCCGCATAGTCGCCAAAAACACACATTAGCGCCTACTGCATCGGCCACTACACTGGCCAGCATATCTCCTCCGCGCTAGATCCGAGTCCGGTGCCTGTCGGCCCAACCGACTACTCACGTCTTTCTGCTTCAGACGATTCAGTCTTGTGCAATCAGGCAACAGTACATCACTGCCACCCCAACGACACCCTGCTCTCCACACACACACACATCCCATTCCCAGCAAGGACGAGGCTCTCGCCTCATGGCGCATCCCTCGGGAAGTGGAGGCACCTCATTCGCTCCTACCCCTACGCATCCGCATCAGCTGTCTAGAGAAACTAGCAGAGACGAATTGGACATGGCTGAGAGTCTCCGCTTACTGAACCAGACTCACCAACACCAGAAGCCTAGGGCAGAGGCCACTTCACAAGACCAGCAGCAAACCCATGCCCACGAGGACCAAAGATCCGGGATATACCACTCTCTTGAAGATGCCGTGCCAATTGCAGACGCTCCCCCAACCCCTTCAACAGCAGCATCGCTACAAATACCCAGCATGAATTATGAGACTTCCAATGCATCCATCACCGGACAGATTTGCAGGTATGTTGTCTGCTTTTTCTGCAATCTTCTCGTGCCACCTGCTACTGGGCTGCGGCCGTAATGTTGCAAAGGGTCTGCAAGGAAATCGCTAACAGACCCAAGTAACTGCAAGACAACGCAGACGCCGCTCTGGCGCCGGTCGCCTGCTGGGGAAACCGTGTGCAATGCATGTGGCTTGTACATGAAAGCACGGAATCAGTCGCGGCCAGTGAACCTCAAGCGCAACACACAAACTCAGCCAACTATGTCGGTACAGCAAAATCCAACTCCAGGCTCCACCGACGGCAGCCGGACATGTGCTGGAAATGTTGCCGGTAGCCCGCGTGTCGCAACCTACGTTGCTGCGGATCAAATGGCGGCTGGGACATGCCCAGGGGGAGGCAGGTGTAATGGCACGGGAGGCCAGCAAGGCTGCAGTGGCTGTCCCGCATTTAATAACCGTGTATCAAAGACTGCCAAGTTTGCACTAGCCCAAGCAAATGCCGCGCCTGGTGAGAATCGGGATGGGAGTGATGCCGCTTCTTCGACTTCAGCCTCTGCGTCAACAAGTGCAATCCCAGCCTGCCAAAACTGTGGAACCACAATCACACCGCTCTGGAGACGAGACGATGCTGGACACATCATCTGCAATGCCTGTGGTAAGTTGGTAGTGCCATATCGACATTGATGTATGTAGTATCGATAGATGACTAATCCTCTACACAGGACTCTACTACAAGCTCCACGGAGCCCACCGCCCGGTTGCCATGAAGAAGCAGGAGATTAAGCGTCGCAAACGAATCGTACCAGCCGCCGACACAGGCTCACAGGCCGCCTCATCGGTCGCAAACTACTCGCCTCCACAGAGGCCTTCTCAACCCCCTGCATTCGAGCACTCGGTTTCTCCGGATCCATCAACTGCACTGGAATCTCGAGAAGACTACACACCCGAGCCACCCAGGGGTCCAATCGCAGTCGACTTTACACATTACTACAGCAATTCATCAGTAACCTCGAATCCAGTGGCCCTCACACCAAGCACGCAGCCCAGCGCGCCACCGCCCAGAAAACGAAGTCGCAGCGCGACTTTAGATCCCGAGGAGCCAGTCAACCCATTACCCCATCGCCCAAACGCGATATCATCTATTTTGAACCCATCCCAGACAGAAGTCGACGCCAATATTGACCCGTCGCTGTCTGTCCCGCTCCGCACGAGCGGCGGAACATCGCCCAATTCCGCCTTGTCCCAGGAAGAAAAAGCAGCAAAAAGGGAGAGACTTAAGAGGGAAGCAGAAGCTATGAGACTAGAATTGGAGAGACGACAAAAGGAGTTGGAGGAGTTGGAAAACGACTGATATGTTTAGATGATTATTATGAAAATCCAAGGGGAAATGGTTTTTACGAATAGCGTATGTTACCGGATATGTTATACTAAATGATAACGATAATTAGGTCGATAAACATGGCCATCAGGAACCTCTGTGGAGAGTTTTTTTTTTATCAATGGGTAACATGTATGAAATATGGCGTTACGTGTCTGAGGAAATGCATTATCGAGGTGTATTCCATATTCATTATTTTTCTCCTTTGCAGCCTTGAAAGATTGGTTCTTCACCCAGAAAAAGAAGGCATCTACCTACGGTTCTCCCCCTCGATGAATGGAGGGGAAAGTAGGACATGATCAACATACAGAATCGTTCTATACTCTATTTATACCCCCAAAGCAAGCATTACCACTACCCCCCATCTTCTCCGCCCACCCCCCTCAATTCCTCACCACCACTCACCCCATGCCTAACTCTCTTCTCCACCCGCGCCTCAAAATACGGATTCCGACTCGCCTCCCCACCCCCCCGCTCGTTTGCAAACCTCCTCTCCTCGTCCCAGCCAATCAACCCCCCCTTCTCCACCAACCGAATCGCCTGGCCCCTCTCTTCCAAGCCCATGGTACAAACCCCCTTGTGCACCTTCCAATCGCGCTTCTGACACGCCTCGGAGCAGTACGTCGCCGTGCCGCACTTCCCGCAGCGCTGCAACGCGGCGCCCGCCGCACGGCACGTAGTACAGGTGCGGAGATCGAGCGGCCTGTACAGCCAGTGCGGCGACATGGGTATGCCGTCGCCCCAGACATCCATGGGTGCGTATTCGACGCACAGGCAGTGTTTGATGCGCCTGCCGGTTTCCCAGCGCCGGGCGGCGACGAGGCGGCGGACGAGGGACGAGGCGAGACGGGCGAGCAGCGGCGCCGAGGTTATGTCGCGGAGGCCGAGCATGGATTCTTTGGGGTCCGGGATCCAGGTTCCTTTTCTGCGTCGCTGCCTGTCGGCGGTCTCCTTCTCTTGCTCTTCTTTTTCCCTTTCTCTTTCCTCGCCTTCCGCGGCGGCTTCGGCGCAATCTTCCATGGCAATGTTGTAGGTTACCATCATCGTCCACTTCTCGCCGCTTGCGTCGAGCTGGCCAAACGTGATTTGATTGCCTATTCGCCCGATTTCTATCCGGCAGCCTGATGGCGTGTCTGGCTCGATGGAGACGGTCCATGTGAAGGAAAACCAGGCGTCGAGATCGAGAAACGCGGCCAGGGCGTCGGGGTGCCAGTTGTAGAGGAGGGTTGCTATGCCTATTGCTGGGGGAATGCTACCATTTATATTGCTGCTGGTTTCGGATGCTAGAGATTCTGTGTCGATAATGCTGAGGGGCGCGCCATCCACAATCAAAGGTACGTCTGGGTAGTCCGGAAGCCGAAAGTCCGTTAATGGAATGTATTTGAGGGACATTTCTTCTTCTTTGGTGAGATGTGGGATAATCTAGGGAGGTGCTGGGTCACGAGCAGATTAGGAATGTATGTAGTAGTGTGTGTGTGTGAGTGGAGCGGTTTTGAAAATTCTCATTGGTTGGCTGGGTAGATTGTGCGCGGGTTTGCGATGCTCATAGTAACAAGTCGTGAATGGCATGTAAAATTTATTTTCCGGTTATATCCATAGCTTCTATGACTGGTTCGGCTATATGACTACTCGCTACCACTTAATTATTACCATATCCCTGTAGCTGGTGCGGCTTTGGTCCCTGTTGAAGAGGCACGCTGTCCAATATGGCCGAAAACTTCGTGAGCACAACATCCGAACTGGTCATGGTGTGCCTGTACTTGTCGCCTGCATATTCGAACAAGAAGTTCATGGGAAACCCAATGTCAAATGGAACAGCCGAATCAATGTCGTCAATCTCCTCCTCACTCAGCTCGATTGCCAGCGCCTCAATGTTACCCTTAAGGTGGTCAATCTTGCGACCGCCGACAATCGGGTAGACATAAGGGTACTTGTGTCGGACATAAGCAAGCGCAATACTTGTGATCTGCGTGTTCTTCTGTGCCGCGACCGCCTCGAGCTTCTTGGCAATGGCGACGTGCTTTTCGGAAGCGGGTTTAAGGTTGCGGCCTTGCTCGTTGTTTTTGCGCTTTTCTTCATTGGTAAAGTTGCCACCACCCAGAGCGCCCCATGGGCACAGTGCCATACCCTCTTCGCGGGCCATAGGAATAATCTCGCGCTCAAAATCTCGTTCAGCAGCAGACCAGCGGCCTTGGTAAACACTGAAACCGCGCAATCCATGGTTCCGAGCATCTGTAGCGACGTTAGTAAAGCTGAAACACGTGGTTGGGGTTGATGACCGCCACTGACATTCATTCGCCTTGCTGACAACCCATGCAGGTGTGTCACTGACTCCAAGGTACAGCACCTTCCCGCTGTTCACCACAGCGTTGAGAGACTGCATGAGCTCTGGGATGCTCGTAGTGAAATCCCACCAGTGCACGTACAACAAGTCAATGTAGTCAGTCTGGAGCTTCTTCAGGGATGCCTCTAGTGATACGCGAAGAGATTTGGTGCTGTAAGTGAAGTCAGCATATATCTTCGTATGGCTCCCTCAACCAGCACGTACCTGTTTCCTCCATAGTTAACCCTCATTCGTGGCGCATTGTTCGGGCCAGGAAAGTAAGTAGTGAATTTTGTAGCCAAGACTATCTCATCTCGTACTTTACGCTCCTTCATCCACTCGCCAATCCATGTCTCAGACTCCTCAGCTTGGTAGTTGTTTGCACTGGATCAATGTTAGCCCCACGATTCAGCATTCCGAGCGCTGAGCTGTCTAGTCCAATCACAATATCTCGGATGATGTCGACCAGATCAAAGGCCAACTTACGTGTCAATGAAGTTACCGCCTTGTTGATGGAAGTAGTCTAGAATCTCGAATGTAGTCTTCTTGTCGCACTTGCCCATGAAGTCTTGCCACGCATCACCAAAGTTCATAGCTCCTAGGCAAAGCGGGGAAACACGAACACCAGCCGTGGGCGACATGACGCGGTGGAAGTCCAAAAGGGACGCAGCCTTTGGCATATCACCGAATGGAGAAGGCATCTTGGATAATTGATATGTAATGGGATTGATGCTGCAAGACTTTGTGGTGGTCAGAAAATGACTTTGTGTTGGACTGGATTGTTGCTAAACCAATCGTTGCGGACAGCAGCTCCTCCTTATATACATAACAACAGCGCGTTTGAGCTCACATGACATAGACAGGCCGAATACGTTACTTAGCATCTATATCTAGCGCAAAGTCCGGTGCCAATACTATACTGCATGGCAAAAGTTTTGTATGTGGAGACGCTAATGTAATGGGCTGCGCATGCAAAGAATGAATGCACGTGATTGTATTACATGCCTATACTATACCACTAAGTTAGAACTTTATCCGTACAAAAGACGTAGAATTAAAGATATAAAGAGAAAGATATTATATACCAACCTAATTCCTCCTGTCTTTCTTCTTCTGTATCTTAGGTTAATGCAAACTCGTTCCAAGGCCTCTTCGCTCATAACAGCTAAAATATTACGAATCTGGCGTTACTTCCGATAGATCTTCACTTACAGGAGAGTGGCATGAAAAAAACGTATTCGAAAAAGTTAGAGCTTTTATACTAGTATAACTAGCTTTTAGCTCTGGCCTTTAGAGAATCATTTAGGTAAAAAAACATCATTAATTTATTACGTGGCTACATATTTAAGTATTGTAGGTATTTGAGAGAAGATATTGTCTATATACTATAGTGTCTATAGAGCTGTGAACGTGTTATACAGCTTACACAGATCAATTATTATACAACCAGTTGCTATCAAACAAAAAGCACAATATCACACGAACAAGAAAGTGCATGATACCCCGCTCCGAAAGTGCAACAACCTCGTACGATACTTGCGTCCCCATGCCCAGACTCAACCTCAAACGTTCTTCTTCAACGAGGACGTACTTGTTTGCCACAGCTCGTTGCGAAGTTGTTGGAGCCATGTCGATAGGAAAGAGTAGCATGTTAGTATAGATGATAGAAGATGTAAATGACGACAACATATATTGACCTTTTCAGGGTATCTGTACCATGCAAAACTCCAGGATGCACAAGATCAAACAGAAGACCTGAGATGCAAACATCCCAGCAGAAGCGACTAGTGCTTCTTCTTCTTTTTCTTCTTCTTGTTTTTGCTCTTCTTCTTGACCTCATCATCACCACCGGCGTCGGCCTCGCCTGCCGGAGCACCGAGACGAACATTTCCATACTTCTGCCGTATCTCCTGCTCAAAACTGCCCTTTTCTAGCCTGAACAGCGCCATGGTCGCTCTAGCATCTTCAACGGAACTATGCGCGCCGACTTGTATCTCCACACCAAGTAACTTTTCTGCTAGCAACTTCAGCCCTGGTGTACGCCCTGGTATTGATGCTAACTCCCTAAACTTGGAAAACTTGGATGTATCGCGAATGAGGCGCTTGTCATGCTTCAAGATGAGCACGTCGAGATCGTTCTTCACGGCGTGTCCAACTAGTATGCGCCCTTGAAGCAGTATCTTAAGGTCGTTGCGTACTTCGTCAAAGGGTCGAGCGACGTCTTTTCGCATGTGCTTGGGCTCAATTCCAGAGACGGCAGTTCGGTAGTCTGTGATCTGAATGTGCCGCGGTACCTGTACGTAGGAGTCGTAAATCTGGTGACCATGATAGTTGACCAGAGACACTCGCGCAAGCGCCGAGTCGCGATTGGGCTCTGGTCCTACTCCAACCATTTCGCAATCTAACGCCACGTATTTGCCGGGCAGCGCCACCTCTGACACGCCTTCGTTCTCGACATCGGGGAAATCGGGATGGGGTTCGAGGATCGATACTGTGGCTTCGGCATCCTTGGGATTGTTGAGAAGAGGTGCCTTCTTGAGCGAGGGCATTGATGTGCTCTTGGAAAGTGTTTTCGTCTCGTGTCGCTTGACTGACGCACCGACATAGGCAGGCTCCTCCATCTTTTGTCGCTTTCTCGAAGGCAGAGGTTTTGGTGGAGTGTTTTTCTCTGAACCATTCAAAGGCTTCCCAGAGCCATGTTCTTGCTTCCCATTGGCGTGCTGGGATCTCTTGCGCTTGAGCGAGGCCTGCGTCTCGCTGTCCGGCTTCTTGTCCCTAGACGCTGCTGAAGAAGAAGGCTTGAGCCGCTGTTGCAGGATTTTCCAGTTGCTGGAGAGGCTACTCAAATCTATTGGAGCCATTCTGGAGTCGCCTGCAAGGCATCGCGATGTGCGTATAGTAACTTTGCAGTGGATATCGAGAATCTTGTCCGGATGACTTTCTGCGCAACAAAAGTTCAGGCCCGCGCTAGCACCTTCCAGATGTCGGCGGAAGCTCAAGCCCAAGCGCCGACGGCCAGGCGGCAACACTGCGACAAAGACCTACAGCATCGCCAACTTCACCGCGACATTAATCCTCCCAACACGGACTGCAATCTCCAACAATCGAGCAACAGATAGCGCATCACCATGGCGCCCCGAGAAAATTCTCACGAGCCATCAGGTACTCCCGCGCCGGTGGAAACGGGATTTGCTACCCTTGCACAGCTGAGGTACGTATCAAATCATGCGCAAACTTTGGAGATGAATACTGATGTGTTGCGTGCAGAGTAGGCGTAAAGGCGTGGGTCGAAAAGGTACGTGGATAGCGCGCAGCAACGCCTTGCGCGACGCGAATCCTGGATTGCCGACACGAAGACAGTGAAATGATCACCAACTAACACCCCACAGGATGGCGAGAAACGCAAAGCCGAGATACTGTCAATACAGACACGGCAGGGTCGACCAAAGTTCTATGTGCATTATGAAGAGTTCAACAAACGTCTTGATGAGTGGATCGAGGCCGAGCGCATCGACCTATCGCGAGAAGTTGAATGGCCTGCCCCTGAGAAAGCAGACAAAAAGAAGGGCACCGCCTCTAAGAACGAAAAGGCGCCCTCAAAATCTGACCAAAAGAACTTGAAGCGTTCACGTAGCAAGCTTGATCGCGAAATCTCAGGCACACCAGAATCAACATCGAGTAACTTGCCAGGAAAAGCACCCAGGCCATCCAAAGCAGGCGGCAAGGAAAACCAGGAAGTCTTGGTGACCAGTGAAGTCACAGATGGCACTCCCAAGGCTGAGGATGAGGAGATGGACCTCGTTGACGTGCAGGACGCTGCTGCAGCCGCCAAAGCTATGCCTCCCCAGGACTTTTCACGAGAAGACGAGATTGAAAAACTGCGAACATCTGGGTCCATGACACAGAACCAAACCGAGATCTCACGTGTGCGAAATTTGGAGAAGATTCAGATGGGCAAATATGAGGTCGAACCCTGGTATTTCTCACCGTACCCCATCGACTTTGTAGACTCAGATGTCGTCTACATCTGTGAGTTCTGCCTATCGTACTTTGGTGAAGTAACGCAGTTTGAGCGCCATCGCACAAAGTGTCACCTCCTCCACCCGCCTGGCAATGAAATCTACCGCGACGACTATGTGTCCTTCTTTGAGATTGACGGGCGGCGACAACGAACATGGTGTCGCAACCTGTGCTTGCTCTCAAAGCTCTTCCTGGACCACAAGACGCTCTACTATGATGTTGATCCTTTCCTGTTCTATTGCATGTGTACGCGCGATGAGCATGGTTGCCACTTTGTTGGCTATTTCTCCAAAGAGAAAGAGTCTGCCGAAGGCTACAACGTAGCCTGTATTCTAACATTGCCCCAATATCAAAGAAAGGGGTTTGGTAAGCTGCTCATTGACTTCTCTTACCTTCTTTCTAAGCGCGAGGGCAAGCTGGGGTCTCCAGAAAAGCCCTTGTCTGATTTGGGTCTCCTCGGATACCGTGCGTACTGGCAAGAGATCCTGGTCGACATCCTTATGGAGCCCGGTCGTTCCGAGGCCAATATCGAAGACTTGGGGGCTGCAACAGCGATGACTACAAATGACGTACTGCACACTTTGCAGAACCTAAACATGCTGCGGTACAGCAAGAACCAACACGTCATCGTACTCACAGATGCAGTTATTGCTCAACGAGAGCGACAGAAGGCAAAAGAAAAGTTGAAGGGCAAGAGGAGCATTGACCCCGATCGTTTGATTTGGAAGCCACCTGTGTTTTCAGCAGCAAGTCGTACCTGGAACTGGTAAAGGGTTTCTGGCTATCTTGTTTTGCTCTTCCTTGGCAGGTTTATCATAGCCGCTTTTTCCTCTTTAGAGATTTGCTTCGTTGATTCTTTGTTCTTTGAACTAGCTATACCCCAATACATTAGATTTGTTCATCTCCGGCCTGTAAACCCGGTTTCGTTCATGCTGGTTGTTCAACAGAAGCTGCAGTAAGTATGTGTGAAGAGCGGATAAAGTTCATACTTAGATGAGCGACCGAAATCAATAGCTAGCAGAGTCAACCCATTGCCTACAGAGGGTGAAAGATCGACATTGAAACGCATTACCCCGCTGTCTGCATCCTCGGTTTTAGTCTACTCTACCTGTCAGGCCTGTCGATCGCTTGAGCGTACAGCCAAAAGTATGCATGCATGTCCATATCTCCAGCATGAGAGTACATGTATGACGAGGAAATTGCGCAGGAACCTATTCATACGACTGAGAGCTATGTATCATCCGATATTACGTAGCCGCATAAGAGCATGATAAACAATGGCTCTTATTAAGTATAATGGAGACATTTACTAGATGTCAAAGAAGCCATCTCAGGAGCGGCTCTAAAAGCCTCGTATAATTCAGGTCCCCCGCATATGTCAATCAAGACGGGTTTTACTCGAACGTTATTTTCAATTGTTTGCAACCACTTTTCGAGACCGAATACATGCGCTAGTCATGACCCAAGGTTAGTATTGAGAAGTCACGTGGCAAAGATGGGTCCGCTCTTCTTTTGCCGGATGAGCGAGGAAGCATATTTCTTTTACCTTCTCAGCTTTAGTGTGCTTCTCCAGCCCGATTTAGTCAGACATCGCTTTTCTGGGGAACTATGCACGGTACATGTTGTTTCTCCCACTCTTCGTTCTAGGGACGCAGACGTAATAGTGGATATGAATCTTTCCCGACTTACCTGCACAGCATCGATGTAAGTTGGTTGCACCGTTGTCATAATCCGGATGGCTCCATTTCTGCGTGCACAATAGCTCTGAGACTATGAGAAGAACTGGGTATGTAAATTGGTGATATTCGCCTTCGATTCTACTCACTCATCAAGCGACTTCTTCAACAGTCCATCAACAACTTTTCAATAATCGCTCTCCTGGCTATGAAAATGCAACTCACTACCATCACCTCCCTCCTCTCCGCTACCAGCGGCCTCGCCAGCGCCGTATCCCTCCGTCCTCGCCGGGAGAGCTGTGCCGCCAATTCAGCGGGCGAGTACACCTGGAGGGTCAGCCGATTTATCGGTCGCCAGCCCGGAGCTACCCACTACAGCATGATTTCTTCTTATATCTCGTCCACCAACCCGTGATCTTCTTTCGGACAAGACTGTGCCGCCAGTGCCGACCGCATTCAGGACAGCGTCTACTGTTCATGCGGCACCGGCTTCGAATTTGCATTCGTGAATGAACACAGCGGCTTGATTTTCAAATACGACACCGAGTAAGTTCAATCTCAACTAAGTTCTCATCTGAATATGTAGTTTTGTAGATTTTGAAGTATATTAATAGTTACTCTTTTGTTACAGCAACCCAATCACGGGTACTGCTGCTTTCCCTACTATCTGCCGTGCGGGCGGCGCAGGCCCCAACGATCAAGTCTGCGAGACTTTCCAGGACCGCTGCATCACAGTGCTTAGGCTTCCTCGCAACTAATCTGCAACATCGTAGGATGTGATTGGAGGGGGTACCTGATGCAAAACGACGTGCATAGGGCGATTAATGGGGGAGATGTGGTTGCCAACTATAATATATAAATAGCGTACCTAATTTTAAGCATTCGACTCGTCAAGTAAACGAAACTATATTCCCGAATGAAACGCGTGCTATTCCCTAGATACTGTTATGGTTGCGCCGTCGTTGAAAGAAGCAGGAAGAACAAGGTGGATAGTCTGCATGCAAACCATTCCCACCAAGTACTACTACTATAATCCGGATACGTACCAGACCATGCAGGTCCAACCAACTATGAGCAGAAAATAGCACCCCCCACATACCCTCCCCACCAAGCCTCAACATCGGACCATCGGACGAAGTGGCACGACAACATCTCCACGTGAAACACATGTCGCGCCGAAAGATGCACGCTTGAAACTTCAAACAAGTCCCTCGTATCCACGTGACACACGCGACGCGTTCCTATAACATCGAACCCTCACCCCTGCCCCTCTTACCATCGCAAAGAAAGTAATAAAAAAGGCATAACATCACAATGTCGCTTCTTGCACATGCCAAAGATCTGGCACTGAATCCAGATCATACACGATGGATAACGCCTCTCCTCCTCGTCGCCGACGCAGCCCTCAGCGGCGTGATAATCGAGAAAATACCGTGTTCGTTCTTCCCCCTCTCCCTCCGCCCGTTTACCACGTGGCCTCGACACTCTCGACATTCTCCCCTTCTCAAATCAGAAAGAAAGAAAGAAAAAGAAAAAAAACTCCCCAATGGAACCCGTTCTCTGCTGGGCGTCTTGAGCAAACGACTAACCAGCCAAAATGCACAGACACAGAAATCGACTGGTCAACCTACATGCAGCAAATCGCCGTCTACCTCAAAGGCGAGCGCGACTACAAGCTCATCTCCGGATCTACAGGCCCACTCGTGTATCCGGGCGCGCACGTGTGGATCTACAAGCATCTGTACAAATGGACGGACCAAGGGCGGAATATTGCGCTTGCGCAGTACCTTTTTGCCGTGGTGTATCTGATGACGCTTGCGCTTGTGATGCAGTGTTATCGGAAGGCTAGAGTGAGTGTTGATCCCCTTGTTCCAACAGCCACCCTCTAGCAGGGGCTCCGGAGGTTGAGATTCAGTGCTGAATGGTCATGTAGGTGCCGCCGTATATCTTTCCGCTTCTCATCTTGTCAAAGCGGCTGCATAGCATTTTCATGCTGCGGTGCTTCAATGATTGCTTTGCTGCTTTCTTTTTCTGGTTGGCGGTTTACTGCTATCAGCACGACCAGTGGCATTTGGGAAGCGCGTTGTATAGCACGGGGCTGAATGTCAAGATGAGTCTGCTTTTACCGTTGCCGGCAATGGGAATATTGATGGTGATGAAGTTGGGTGGGAGAGAGGCATTGACTCAGGCAATGATTATTGGACAGATCTCGGTGCGTATAATTTCCCCTGTCCCAAATCCACAAAGGCATGAGTGATTTCAATACTAATCATTCCAAAGATTCTATGGGGCTACCCCTTCAGGAAACGCGCACCCAGCTACTTTGCTCGCGCCTTTGAGCTCAGCCGGGCCTTTCTCTACAAGTGGACCGTAAACTGGCGTTTTGTCCCGGAGTCTACTTTCCTATCCCGGCCCTTCGCTCTTAGTCTGCTCGGCCTGCATATCGTTCTTCTGCTCTGGTTTGCAAGAACCCGCTGGATCAAACCGTCCAAGCGCAACGCCCGGGAATTCCTCAAGCTCTGTCTTCCCGTCCTTGAGCCTAGAGACCAGGACACCATGTCGAGCAAAATCACGCCAGACTTCATCATGACGGGTATGCTGACTGCGATGGCGATTGGTCTCGTCTGCGCAAGAAGCCTGCATTACCAGTTCTATGCGTATATTGCATGGTCGACGCCTTTCTTACTGTGGAAAGCAGGGTTCAATCCGGTTGTTGTGTATGCGCTATCGGGTGCCCAAGAGTGGGCGTGGAATGTATATCCGAGTACTCCGGCAAGTTCGGCGACAGTAGTAGGAGTTTTGGCGGTCGCGGTCGCGGGTGTATGGTGGGGGACAAGGAAGGAGTACGAAGGCGTTACAAAGGGCATCATCGAAGAGGACCACCCACACAAGGAATGAAGCAGTTCTTAGAAGAAGACTCACTCCTCTTCCGAGTCTGTAGGCGGCATCTTGCCAACGGTAGATTCCTCCTCGTCGCTGTCCTCGACATATGTGGATTTCTTGGCGAATTCCTTGGGCCTGTAACACCATGTCAGCATCCTGTACACATAGCAACCCATGATACCCATGTTTCATACCAGTAGCCCATCTTCCTCCACGCCTTCTCGTCCCTGACTATGTTGACAATCTCCCCATCCAGCTTATTATCCCTATCCGCCAGCGCCGATGTGTCCACCACTACGTAGCTGCCCCGCTTTATCCATACCGTCGACCGGAACTTGGGCTCGAGTTCGGCGAGAACAGGCTTCCCGTCTGGAAGCTCTGCAGAGTAGAGATTCTTCCCTTCAGCCTTGGTGATGCGCGCGATGAAGTGACTGGGAGGGAGCTCGCCGGGCGGCGTAATGGTGCTGTCTATCGTAGCGAGAATCTTGCGCTTAGGCGGCGGCATCCTGTTAGGGTAAATTATATCGATTGTGTACCGAAGAGTGCGATGCGTGGAAAGACACGTGCCAGAATTGCTTCCGTTGTCGCTTCTCGACAATGGAGGGGGGGGGTCGCCAAATTTCGTAAAAAGGGAAATCTTGGCCGATCCCGCCAATCCCCCACCCCCACCCACTGCAGCCAAACTCCAGCCTACATTACCCCAAATCTCGCACTTTGATCACTGTTTAGGTAAAGCCGCCTTCTTATGCATGACTCGGTCCAGATCTTTTTCATCTTTCTTGAAATTCTGGAACGTCGTCTAAACTGCGCATACGTCGCTCGATGCGAAGGGGATCTCCAATGTCGACACCAGGGGTGAAACGGCATGTGACTCTGCTGACCGTACAACGCGACGTTGACGTACGTGGTTGGACATTCCTACTGCAGTGCAAGTACGGAGCGATTACGCTGTAGTACTTGATAGGTGTTTTAGCCGCGACCTAGCCCTTATTCATGCTGGCACTCTGTACAGGTTAATGTACGCGGAATTTATCAGCAATGGCGTTGGTCCTTAGCACATTGTTGAGTAGCTCTTCGTGCACTTCCGCTTTCAGCATCTTTTCAACATTCCCCACATTTGGGGACGCTCCCACCAGACTGCTAATGACATGCCTCCACTGATCTCGGGGTACAATTGAGTTATAAGGACGTTTGCAACTCCCTATCCCGTCTCCCTTATCTCGCCTCCAGCCTCTTCGACCGAGACTAGCGCTACTGTGATTGGCTGCAGTCTTGCGTACTTTGCTTTCCTCTCCAACGGCCGTCGTCTGGCTTTCCAAGCACGCAGAGGCCTCGTCAAGATGTCGGCACCATTTCACAGCCTCTTTGATATCCAGCATGCCTCTCAAATCGCCAACCCGGAACCTGCTTACCAGAAGAGTACGAACAAGACACTGCATCATGTCGGCATCTTACCGGATGTTGAGCTTGATGACTTTTCGGTGAAAAAGGATGGCAGTGACCGCCAACAGTCTGCCTCGAAGCAACCATTACAGAATGCGGCTGTGAGTCCAAAGACACTTACTGAACTTGAGAATAGCCGGCCTGCAACACCGACTCATGACGATGGGTTCGCTCAGGAGCGGACTTGGAACGCTGACCCAATGACCAAATGGAGGATCTTGTGCTGCTGCTTGATCTACTTTTCGAATGGCATGAATGACGCAGGTATGTAAAAGCACAACTGTAGATCTACCAATCGCTGCCCAACAGCGCTTTCTGTGATCCGGTCCTGACAATTACCAGTTGTTGGTGCGCTTATTCCGTACATGGAAAAACACTACCACATCTCGTATACAATCATGTCTCTAGTCTTCGTCGGCACTGCAGCTGGTTTCATCATCGCTGCTTTCTTCACCAACTCGGTCCTGGGGAAGTTTGGCAGGGCAAAAACACTGGTCATCTCAGAGACGATACAACTCTCCGCTTACATCGTATTGGTCTGCACGCCACCCTACCCGCTTGTGGTACTCTCGTAAGTGCTCAATCCCGAAGTACTGGCAATAAACTAACGACAACAGCTTCTTCATGTTGGGGTTCGGCGCAGCTATCAACCTAGCACTGAACAATGTCTATTGCTCACACACGCATCCCCCAAGCGTCATCTTAGGCCTCGCACACGGCAGTTACGGTGTAGGCGGCATTATTGCGCCCATCATTGGAACAGCCATGGCCTCTACCGGCATTCTTTGGTCCCGTTTCTACTTCATTGCCGTCGGCGTAAGAGTCTGTTGCATAGTCTTCGCCGGCTGGGCTTTCTGGTCCTTCAAGGAAGACACCGAGGACAATCTTCTGGAAACCATCACCACCCAACAGACAGCTACAGAGGAAGCAACATCGAAGCTGAAAAACCTCAAGCACGCCTTGAAGAACAAAGTCACATTCTTCGGGGCCTTATTCATCTTTGCGTACCAGGGTGCCGAAGTCAGTATCTCAGGCTGGTTCATCTCGTATCTGATTAATTACCGAAACGGTGACCCTCGCACAGTTGGTTACGTGACGGCTGGATTCTGGGTGCGTTTTTATCTGCCATCTCATCGTGATATGCAGTATACTAACAATGTTCCTAGGGCGGCATCACAACCGGACGCTTCGTCTTGACGCATGCAGCACCCAGGATTGGCGAAAAGAAATTTGTCGTCATCCTTACACTCGGCACGGTTGGTCTTCAGCTTTTGGCCTGGCTGACACCAAACTTGATCGGTAACGCAGTCGCCGTGTGTCTTTTGGGTCTCCTGCTTGGCCCCATCTATCCTTGTGCTTCAACCATCTTTTCGCGTCTGATGCCTCGCAATATCCAGACGACTGCTATTGGCTTCATCGCTGGGGCAGGCAGCTCTGGTGGCGCCGTCGCTCCTTTCACGACCGGTATTCTTGCGCAAGCATCAGGAACCTGGGTTCTGAATCCGGTGTGTCTCGGTATGTATGGAGCCATGTTGACTTGCTGGTATGCGCTGCCCAGGGTGCGCAAGCGAACTGAGTAGACGGATCGAATATGCGACAAGATTTCACGTTAGTGAACGTCACTACTACTCAACATGTTGATTCAGCCTATACATCGAATGTTGACGGTACATATCTGCTCGAGGCGTTCCCACAATTGGTGGTCGTGAGCGCTGCGACAGGTTATCAGAGGTCCCCACTATCTCACCATGACATCATTCTTCAGCACCATCGGGACCCGTGGAACGCGCGTTGGATGTCTCCTAACCTAGCTGGCTGTTACTCATATACCAGGTACTCTCAGTTCGAATCCAAATAGAAACAGACAAACTTCCAGGCTCTTGAAACCTTTTATAAAAACATGTACCACCCTTTTTTATAACTCCCCAGAAAATCACACCCCAAAAAAGAGTCCATCACCTGTAAAATGTCAGCCGAACAAGCCCTCCAAATCCTCAGCATATCTACCGCCCTCCTCGCCTCAGGCGGCATATCCGCCTTCTCCCTTTTCTCCATCCCCATGCTAAAATCCCAACCCGCATCGCGCTCCCTCCCCATGGTCCGCTGGCTCTTCTCGCGAGGCTCGCACATCTTCCCCACCGCCGGCATCCTCTCGAGCTTTACGTTCTTCCTCCTAAGCTACCTCTCACTCCCGCCCTCGGCCCCCTTATCCTCCTTCCCACCCGTCCTGCACGCCGCAGTCCACGGCCGCTCAGCCTACTTCCTAGCGGCGTCGGTGCTCTGTATTAGCATAGCGCCCGTGACGAGTTGGCTCATGGTACCAACGAATTCCTCGCTCATAAGGATGAACGAGGAGCTAGGGGGGTCGAGGAGTCAGCGGTCGGCGGAGTGGAGGAGGGAGAAGGGCGTGCAGGCGAGGAGTGCGGATGAGTCGGTGGAGGGGGAGGAGGATGTGAGTCAGTGGAAGGACCTGAGTCTGCCGCAGGAGAAGACGGGCAGAGAGAGTAGCGAGAAGGAGGATGAGGAGGTTAGGGCGCTGCTGGGGCAGTTTGAGAGGTTGAATGCGTTGAGGGCTGTGGCAATTGGGGCGGGGGGTGTGGTTGGGTTGATGGGGGCGATGGCGTAGAAGACTTGTTCGACCCGGGGTAATCAGTTGTACCCGAGGATGTTAGTGTGGCGATTGGCTGGCTGATTTTGTAGGATTTATTGTAAGATCTTTATATAGGTTGGTGTTGTTGCTTGGCCCGGGTACCGAGTACTAGCCAAGAAGTTGGGGTTATATGAGATGCGATTTGCACGACGAGCTACTAGTTGTTGTTCCTACATGCTTGAGATGCGGGACTGATCAGTTGGTTCGTATGTAATCACCAAAACCACACTTGCATTGCATCGCGATACTCAGTATGCTCTTGTTCTCTCAGCTCGCTCGCCAACCCCGCAACAAGTGTTGCACTTCGTCGACCCTCCTACTCCCCACATCCACCTCACTGTACCAGACATTTCCATCTAGAATAGACAATCCCACCCTTACATACGCCATCGCCGTCCCCGCCACTTCAGCCGTATCCATAAAACTCCCAACTCCCCAATCACATTTCTGACCCCATCCTGACGTGCTCGCCAAGCTAAATGGCGTTACCGCTCCATGCGGAGTTACCTATCTGACATCAGCAGGTATCCATGTGTAGCACCGTACTAATATGGGAAGAGGAAACCGACTGCCTAGATAGAAAGTATAACGGAGAAACAAGACAAGAAGATAAGATGCCGCATCCTTGCCGTCTTCGTGAATTTGCCGAGGGATGATTGAGTCTTAGGGTACAAGCAGCATCTCATTTATACAACCACACCCCGTCTTATCAATCATAGATCCTGCTTCTTTTTCCCAGCTGAACGTGTTTTCTCTTTGAAATATTGCACAAGTGTTCCAGCAAAAATGCACCGCGCTCTCACCCTCCCTGAAGTCCTTCTCTCCATAGTCTCTTGCCTGCCCACCCGGGACCTCCTGACCTGCCATGCCGTCTCATCCGGCTGGCGCCGAATCCTCATTGCAAACTTACCCGCTCGAATGCGTCCACTACCCGATGCTCCCTCTACTCTCCTCCGGGAAACCACGCTTGTCCTGCCGGATTCCATATGCAGCCTAGCCCGTTCACTCCATCTCCGTCCCAAGGAGCTCATCGATTGGATCATCCAGCCAGAAGTCGAGACCGACTACCTGATCTGGCGGAACGCGGCTACAGATGAGCTGCAACAAGCGTTGGGACCGTACATGCATCCTTTGCTCGTGGCGCATGCGTATGATTTGACGGGTGGGATAGAAGATATAGCAAGGGGGCAGATGGGTGTTTCCATTGGGACAAAGATGGATCTGCGAGAGTTTGAACGGATGCTTAATATAGGCGATGGTGAAGAGGAAGGGACGAAGTACTTGACGCAGCCAGTGACCAAGAGTGTGGAGGTAAGGTGTTTGGATGGAGCGGAATGGGATGACGAGTATGCGAATGTACGCACGACAACGGGTACCATGGAGCGGTTGAGAAAATGTGTTAGAATTTAACGGGAAAGTGGGGTTAGAATGTGTGACGTTGTTGACGAGCTGAAGGGGGTTATTGAGGCTGGATGGAGCGTACAGCAGGGATGCGGTCATGTGCTGCTGGATTGGCGCATGGGTAATTGTCCCGAGAGGCATCTCGTCCATGCTTTTGACCGCACTGGTTGATTGATGGATGTGGTTTCGTTAGGGCATGTACGTTTGCTGCGATCTGCAGACGTCTACAGGTTGTGGCGCAGGATGAAAAAGGGTACGGACAGGTTCCGAAACCAAAGGACCAACGACGCTGAGGTACCACTTGAGTGAGGGGCTGATAGTGGTGGCGAATGGGAGATAAGAAGTTTTCGGAAGAGAAAGGCAAGATGGAAACAGGTAGTGACACAGTGCGAGAGGTCTTGTCGGGATGGCAACCTACCCCAAAGATATGATCAAGTCAAAGCAGAAGTAGGACCATGGGAAGAGGAAAAGAAAGGGGAATCGAGAATGAGCCGTAATCATCATAATACCAATGTTTGTACAAAATATTACCGACCAGCATCCAGTGATGGCTTCTCGAAAAGGCTTGATACAAGAAAGATTGATGTACTGACCCGATACCGTCTCTCTATCGCTAATCTTGACTCGCAAAGACGAAGAAAAATGCACACATGGTTTAGAAGTTCATCAAATCTAGCAGGCGTTAGTTCACAGTCCTTCTTATGAATAAACATCGCTCTACTCACCTCGCCCAAAAAGTGCTCTCTTGGTCCAATCCATGGCAAGCAAAAACCTGGTTCGAAGACTGACGCTCTGGGCAAAGTATACTCCTCTCCACAGATAAACAGCTAAGAGGCCTCCACTCAACCCGTAGCCATTGTAGTCGAAAATTGCGGCGTTGCCAATATATGCCAAGGAGCCCAGGTGCTTGTATTCGAATGCTTTATACACTGCATCGTCCAAGTCACCATAGTCGACATTGTTCAGAGTCATGCCTGGTGCAGCCTGGGCAATCTTGTTGAACTTGCGACCAAGGTACTCACCCTGTTGGTTAGCGCGCTGAGCGGTGGCGGGGAGGGAAGTGAGTTTCGAGTCGATTTGGAAAAGGAGCTCTCTAAGCTCGCCAAAGTCAAGAGTGCCCGACTTATCCTTATCGTACTGCTCAAAGAGCTTGTCCAGACGGCGGAGATGGTTGGAAGCTTGAGGAAATCGCTGCTTGACACGCTTGGCAATCCCACGCCAGTCTGAGTAGGAAATTTGCAGACTTTCAGGGTCCTTGCCCTTCTCCCAGGCCGTGGTGCGGAGAAAGTTCACAATGTGATCCGAGACATTGTTTTGTACGGTTGCGCAGTCACCGATGGCGTATACATCTCCAAGGGGTGCTCCGTGAAGACGAAGATGTGTATCGGTTTCCAGAGCGTGTCTATTGTTCTGGCTATCGAGTTTAGCAGCAAGACGCTTGCAAAAGTCTGTTTGAGCCACGCCAGTAGACCAAAGACAGAAGCCCATGGGAATTTCCTTGGTGACAAACTTGCCGTCTTCGTCTTTTTGTGAGAAGAGAATCCGGTCTGATTGAACCTCCTTGACGCGGGAGTTTGTGAGAATGTCAACGGAGTCGTGCGCGAAGCGCTGCTCAGCATATTGAGATAATGCCTCGTCGTAGGTATTGAGAATGTGGCCACGCGACTGAATTACGTGAACAGAAATCTCGTTGCGCAGAAGCTTTGGGTATAGCTTGCAAAGGTCCTCGTTAAGCATATCGAAGAGCTCAGCCGCGAACTCTACACCAGTAGGTCCACCACCACAGACCACAAACGACAAGAGTCGGCGCCTCTCTTCGTCTGAAGTTGTCGGCAAACAAGCGCTTTCGAGATTCTTAATGACCTGGTTGCGGATGATCCTGGCATCGCTGATATCCTTGAGAAAATGGCAATGTTCTAGGCCCTTGACACCGTGTGAGTTGGACACGGACCCAACACCAATCACCAGCTTGTCGTATGGAACATAGAACCGTTGTTCCTTGCCTTGCGCATCTACAGCTGAACACTCAACAAGCTTCTCTGAAAACTCGACGTCTTCGGCTTTCGCCTTGAGGAAATGTCCACGCACTCTCCTTACAATCCTTCGGACAGGCTCAACAAGCGATCGTAGTTCCAGCGTACCTACAGTTGCAGACGGCAGCATAGGCGTGAAAAGGAATGTATTCGAGGGTGAAATTACTGTGACGTGATAATCTTCTTCGTGCAGTTGCTTTAAGAGTGCCACACTCCCCCATCCCGTGCCCAGGATGACCAGCTTGGGCTTGTGTTTGAGCTGTTTATTCTCTGGACTCTCGTCATCGTCCACAAAGTAATTGGCAATTGGAAGATTCTTTGGTCCTCCCCTCGGTGGATTCAGGGCAAGTTCTGATACGGGGAGGTCTTGGGTGATGGGGTCCTCATTGTAGGTGTAGGCATCGTAAACGAAGAAGCCGGCAACAAGAATGCCGCTCACGAGAACGAAGGAGCCTAGGGTTGCTATTGTCCTGTACGTATACCGCACCAACCGTGACCTTTCTGCTGGGTGTGTCCTCGTGGATTGGTTTCGTATGACGGTAGAGGCGGGGTGTTGCTTGCTCAAGGGGGATAGCGGCAGGGTAGCGCGTTTGGACGCGGACACGGGGCTGCCATTGCTAAAGGAGGTGCGGAATTGGGAGGTCGGAGGGCGAGGAAATCTCCTACACACAAGGGGAACTCTAGAGGTGATTTTGTATCCGCGCGACAGCGATGTGGCGTGTCGTGGGAGCATTGCGGGAGACCCGAGTGGTAGCGATGCAGCCGGGAGCACGAGTGGGAGTAGTGGTTAGGGAGATTGCGGGCTGAACGCGCCCGAAAGGTATGTCGGCAATTGGACCACAATCGCAAAATTAAAGCAGTGATATCATATGAAAGGGATAGCAGGTACACTCTGGATATGTCACAGTTGCGTAAAGACAAGTAATAAAGGATACTGGGAAGGGTGGAAATGTTTGTCGGATGCCAGGTTACGTCACCATCAATGATAGGTTTGATGGCTGAACTCGGAGCCTGCCGGCGATCCCTGTCAACCAGGTATTCGGCACCCACTACCACACATGCACACGACAGTCGCGCAACTATTTCAAAAAGGAGAAGTCGCAAGGATAATATTCTACATAGACATACTATGCTCCGTGTATAGAAACGCCCAGGCGTTAAGGATAGTTAGAGCAAACGAGGGCAAACGTCATCTTTTAGTCGTACAACACCATCACCATGTTCATGCCTGGCCATGTATGCGTACACTCCAATCGTATATACATCCATCTCTTGAGCCACCGTCACTCCGCTACTTCTAGCACGACCATATGCCAACCGTGCCGTCCTTGCGTCCTTCCACGAGATAGCCATCTTTGATTCTCACGTGCTCAATGATAGAGTGTGTTGTCGTATCTTCTTCGTTAGCACCTGGTCCACAGTTCCAGTGTCTTCCGTCCGTCTTGTCGTAGACCTTGACCACATCCTCACCGGCTGCACTGACAATACGACGCGAGTCGAACATCATACTGGTTACAGGGTGGTCGTAGGCGTAAGCATCGGCGATGGCGCCAGTTCGGAGATCCCAAATCTAGATTTCAGGTTAGCGGCACGATTGTGTGTAAGGTTAATTACAACTTACACGAATGCTCCTATCGGCACTGCCGGTGACAAGGTGGACATCGTCGAATTGCAGAGCAGTGACAGGGCCAGTGTGGCCAACGAGACTCCGGTGTACCTGGCCGCTTCGCAGATCCCACAGGCGAACCATTCCATCTGCGGTACCACAGGCGAGTGCAGCATCAAAGACTTGGATGGCTCCGACAAAATCAGCAGCACTGTCAGTAGCGCGACCGGTCTGTTTCCATCCACTGTTGATCGTGTTTGCGGCGGTTGCTTGCGCAGCGGCCCAGAGCACATCCAGCGTTTGCACACAGCGTCCCTTGACAAGATCCCATTGCCTGAGCGTCTTGTCGGCAGAACCAGAAACCAATGTGTCGCCGCGAAAGTGGAGAGCCGTGACTTCGTCAACGTGCGATTCGAGAGAAAACATGGGGCAGTCTTGCATGCTAGTCGACGGAGGCGCAGGGGGTGCGTCTTCTGCGTTTTCGAACGCAAGGCCATCGTCGCTTTCTTCATCCTGCTTGTTTATCCGGTTGTCCATAGGCGCATACTCGGCTTTGCTCAGATCCCACAACCGTATCGAAGCGTCCATTGAGCCAGTGGCGGCAATGTTGTCCTCGACCTGGAGGCAGCGTACCGAAGACAGGTGACCATCGAGCATGCCTATGCACCGTCCAGCACTGAGGTCCCATACGCGTACGGTATCATCCAAGGCAGCCGAGACCATTATGCCCCACGGTGCGTCAAAGTCCATGGCTGTAATGGATTCCATATGTGCGGGCAGTTCCTTGATCTTAGATCCTGACTGCAGATGCTCGTGTAGGACGGGCATGGATATGCGTTTCGAGAAGCGCTTGGCCTTGCCTCGTGTCTTGGGCGACGAGGATATCTTTTGGTATATTGACTCGGACATGAACTCGTCCTTGCCCTCTGACTGCTCATCACTTGTTTGCGACCCTGCTGTCTTGGGCGCCAGGGCCGCCTCATCGTCCAACTCTTCCTGCAGGTCCTCGATCTGGTTATCCATAGTTAACAGATCCTGCTCCAGCTCCCCCTCTTCGAGTTCGAGCCCCGCCAGACGATCAATGACCATTTTGCGCATCGTATTCAGGTTGGCAATCTTGTTGTCGATTTCATGAATCTCGGCCACACACATGTGCTTGCGCACGCCCATCATCTCAAGGCGGTGGGCCATTGAGCTTCGCTGCGTCTTGAGCTTGCGCATCGAGGGGGGCACATTGGGATCCTCATCCTCGATACCGGCGCCTATCAGTCGCTGACCGCGCGCGTTGTGGCGGGCGCCTGAGGAGCGGGGGAGGATGCTGTCGGGCTTGTCTGGCAGCGAGGCCTCGAAGCCCTGGAACAGCGAAAACTCGCTATTGTCTTCTGGAATATTTGCGAGCAGGTCGTTTGGGATGTAGGCAAGGGCGCGCTGCTGGATCTCGGGGACGGATATGCGCGAGCGCACGAGCTCGTGGGGTGTGGTCTGGGCAAAGGAAAAGACGGAGCGCTGCATCAAGGGCCGTCGCAGCTCACGATGGAGCTCGCCAAGGGCGTTGTGGTAGTGCTGAGAGACGCCTTCTGCGCCAATGAGACTGCCAGCCGTCGCCGTGACTTTTTTACCAAAGGCCTGCAGATGGCGGGTCTAGCGAGCATGTTAGCACGGCGCTGTGTGCGGCGGGAGAAATTGCAGTGGGGCTGTCTACATCTGGCAGCGAGTCTATGAAGCTTGCTTCTTCGGGGCGCTGGGGGCGGTGCTGGTTGTTCTGTTGATACTGCTGGTCATGACCAAAGGGCTGCGAGTATCTAGGGGAGCGCGGGCTGGTGGAGCGTCCGCGGCCTGGTGATCCATTGCGGGCGGTTGACGAGGCCATCCGAGCGCTGGTGGGTGGAGGGGGCGGGCGAGCAGGCGGGCGGGACGGTGACGAGCAAACGCAGTAGTGCAACGGGCTTGGTTATGTCATCATCCACCGATGGCAGCAAAGGGGCGGGCCGGCAGGGCGGCGGGCGCTGAGGTCAAGGGCGTGTGAGGCGCGATAGAGTATCTACTGAGGGCATGGATACGAGTGACTGGCCTTGTCCTTGGTGTTGGTCGGCATTCCCGCTGCGTCATCCGCCGAAGTTCAGCGCCAATGGTTGGGTCTTAGTATATCCTGTGTCTAACACGCCGCTGGCCACCATGGCTACCCTCTCTGACATATACCCTCGCGCGGCTCCCGCTATCTTCCCGTTATGGACGCCGCCATTGACCTCTCGGATGCCTCCAAGGCGCTCGACCTCGCCAACATCCGCTTCCAGCTCATGTACACGTCTCCTGCCCACCGCGCCTGAGTCACCAGCTGACCCTCGACTAGCCGTCTCGAGGACACAATCACCTTTCACCTGATTGAGCGCGTCCAGTTCCCCTTGAATCAGACCATCTACCGCCCAGGCGGCGTCGACATTGGCGAGCCCGACACCAGTCTGTTTGACTGGATGCTTCGTGAGCAAGAGCGCCTCCAGTCTCTCGTGCGCCGCTATCAGTCCCCTGACGAGTACCCTTTCTTTCCAGAGGTCCTTCAGGAACCCATTCTCAAGCCCATCAGCTACCCCCAGATTCTGCATCCCAACCATGTCAATGTAAATGCAAAGCTAAAGGACTGCTACATAAAGCACGTTCTGCCCGCTGCCTGTCTGCAGACCGAGTGTGGAGACCGGGGCGAGTCGCAGGAAAACTATGGGTCCTCTGCCACCTGTGATGTCTTGACAATCCAGGCTCTGTCGCGGAGGATACACTTTGGAAAGTTTGTTGCCGAGGCAAAGTTCCAGCAAGAGACGGAGCGCTTTGTCAAGCTGATCAAGGACGAGGACCGGAAGGGCATCGATGAGGCCATCACCAATGCTGCTGTCGAAAAGAAGGTGCTTGAAAGACTGAGGTTGAAAGCAAAGACATACGGCACCGACCCTGATCTCGGCGCCAATGGCTCTTCAAAAGTAAATGCAGATGCCGTGGTTGCCATGTACAAGGTATATATGCCTCTGAACCTTATTTCATACGTGCACTGACACGCAACAATAGGATTGGGTGATTCCCTTGACGAAAGAAGTCGAGGTGGAATATCTCTTGCAGCGGTTAAAGGGCACCCAATGGGAATAACTTGAAAGATGGAAACATACAAAAGCAATTTTTGGTCTACCTTGGATTGCTATACATAGAGTACCAAACGCTACCCAACCTGGAATAGATGGCCATTGCCATTGCCACTTTTGAGCAATACAAATTTTACCGCGCTACACTCAAATGACTGATATGCGACACGCTCCTCCTCCATCAGCAAGTAGCCGCATGCAATCCTCTCGACACGCCTCTTTTCCCCGTATTACCAACTGCGCCTTAAATTTCACACCGAAAAATTCCCTTGATCACCCATCAAGGCTCCTGCTCATTCATAGCCTCCAACCTCGTCCTCACCATCCCCGGGTTCGACCTCCCCCTCTCATCCGTCCAACACCTCAACACCTCTTCCCTCATGATGCGCCTCGGCGCCCTCTTCCCCGTAAAAAGCTCAAACTGCGCAAATCCCTGTTCAGGCAACAGATCCAAGCCATCCAGACAGATCCACGACGACGACGCAGCAGCTTCGCCCCGCACCTGCCTCGTCAATGGCGTATTCAGCGTACGATACGCAAGCTCGATTACCACACCCCCGGACGGCGACTGCATCCAGTGATTCGGCAGCGTGAAGTCGGGTGATGGCTCGCCGTTGACAGAGTGCGTGGGGATGCAGGATACGATGACGGTTGCGGGGCGGAAGTCGTGGGGCCACGCTGTGTCTCTTGAGGCCAGGATACGGAATGTAGGCTGTGTATCTTGTACAAACGATGGAAACAGCGTTGCTGCCTCGGGACTCGCCGCCAACTGTGTAAAGTACGTGACTAGCGTTTCAGCGTGTGCGATTGTGCGGTTGAAGATGGCGATGTTTTTGATGCCGAGATGCAGCATGGCGTAGATCGCGGCGCGTGCCATGCCGCCCGCACCGATGACGAGGGCGGATGTGATGGAGGGTCGCACGGCATTTGCAGGGGAGAGGCCGCGTCGGATGCAGGAGCGGATGCCGATCCAGTCTGTGTTGTCGCCGAAGAGGGCTTTGACGGGACCGGATTGGTTGCGTTCTTGGAAGAGCTCAAAGCTTTCTGCGTTGGGGATGGTGCCGTCCGCATTCAGATGGCGGATTGGGAGGAGGGTGTTGATGGCGCCTATTGCGCGGGCGTGGCGGCTGACTGCGTGGGTGAGGGCAATGGCATCGACTTTGAAGGGCTGGCTCACTGCTGTGCCGCCGAAATTCGGTTGGAGAATTAGCTTCTGAACAATGTCGTCTAGGTCCCTGGTTTCTATGCTCTCGAAGTGGTGTGGCATCCCGCAGGCTCGGTATGCAGCGTTGTGCATTACTGGACTTAGGCTGTATGCTGTCACTGCACCTGTGATGTAGAACTTCATTGGATCATAGGTGAATGAAGCGTACAATATGTGGGTAGCTTCTGTTACAGTGAGCCATGACGTTTCTGGATTCGCCTGAGCTCTTTCTTTAAAGGTATCGCTTTGCCTCAGCTTCTCTGGAATAACTGGTGTGAGGACCTGATTGAAACAAGCAGAGCGGCGTCCTGCCCTGCCAGTATTGTAACATATCATTGGTATCCTCCGAGATTTTGCGTAGATCGTGTTTCGGAACGACTGAATCGCTGCGTTGTCGTCCATGAAGTGGGCCGGGCGTGTAAAGCGTGCAATACTGCAACCCAACCGCATTGCTGTGTCGTACTTCTCCAACCAGAACACATCGTACCAGTCCATTGCAGCGTGTAGATGGCCAATGATCTTTGTGGATCCCCTGGATGCGACGACGGCTTGTATCAGCTCTTCATCCATGGTCAGATCGACTGTCATGAACTCTGGTGCCATCCGCAGACCATGCCATAAGCTAGCGAGATATGCCGATATGGAGTAGCTCGGATTTGCTGATATAGGCATGACATGGTAGATGATTGGCGTGACGGTACTCCTGCGGACCCGAGATATGCTTTTGCTGATGACCTGTGCATAATCTGCACTAAGTTGCTTGGGTTCCACCACGATTTCGAAGGCATCACTGCCAAATTCTAGTTCCTCAATGTCGACTTCGTCAGATGTGAGGTCTGGGAGTTGTACTTGCACGGCACATGTGTAGTTTCTTAGCTCCAAGTCGATGTATGATAGGGGGAAGTAGCCAGGATCTAATGTTGGAGTGGCGCTATTTGTGCTCCCAGGTGTACCCTTAGGCGACAGGATGCGAGCCAAAAACTTGAAGAAAGTTCTTTCTGCTCTTTTTAGTGTTAGGAAAGCTGGGGTAGAGCGTTGCTGGGCAGGAGCGACGGAAAGATGTGAAGCATTCGTCTCAGAGATGTTGTAGAATTCATAGTTTGAGCACCGTCGGAACACGGGTGTGCTAATAGCGACTAAATCTTGGACTCTTGCTTCATCGGTTTCCAAGTATTCACGTATGCTGCGGATATCCCGTGTGATATGAATGACGGGGTGTGATGCTGAGAATTCGCGTAATAGAGATTGGGTGTTGCTGTCCAACGGAAAGCTTCCATTACAAACAATGATGGCGCCTTTGCTGTGATTATGAAGTACATCGCGAAGTATCTCTTCCTGACGAAGGCTGCGATTTGAAGATCCATATTGTTTCCGGTATGCTGTTGTTGAAAAGCTGGTGGCAGAATGAAAGACGCTTTCCATGTCGATAACTCTTTTTTGACAGATTACAGATGCCATCATGGCCAATGTCGCTTTTCCTGTTCCATGCATCCCAATGAGAACAATTGATGCCCTCGAATCAAATACTCGCTGAAACTCATGCTGAGGAGGTGATGGTGTAGACCTTGCCGAATTGGGTAAACTTCGTTGTTTCGACGCCGGTGGAGACGGCGTTGGCAGCGAACCGCGCCCATCTCTTGATCGGCTTTCTGTATTCATCGTCGCGAATGAGCGTTTGGTGCCGACCTTCACAGAATCCATGGCCCTCAATCTTGCCGGTGTGTTCCTGATCGAGAGGCATGAATGACTTTGAGTATCGCGTCGCTTGTCGTCCTGGCGAGTCACGTGCCATCGGCTCTCCCCGCTTTTCCTAGGATAAATCTTTATCCTACTACAGGAACCCTTCCCCAGCCTTCTCCACTCACCATCATTTGATCATTTACATGGATTCCTGCGGTCCAGGCAAACATGCCTGCTTCCCTGGGCCTGAATTGAGTCTCAGACTCCTCTGATAGCAAAGATTTGGGGGTATGCTGCAACACCTACCTGATTGATCATTCCGCAACGAATAAAGCAAAACGCGATTAATGTCTTCGCGAAGCCAAGATAAGCGCCGCATAACCTCACCAGATGTTCCCGTAAAACGATTCCGAGTATCCAGAGCCTGTGATCAATGCAGGACGACCCGAGAGAAATGCGATGGCAACCAACCCATTTGTTCGCCATGTATCGACAATAAACGGAACTGCACGTACACTTCAAACCAAAAGAAACGAGGACTACAACCTGGATATATACGCGGCCTTGAAACAACATTAGCATTTGTCTTTGAGCAAAATCCCGAGATCGAAACAACGGTGTATAACCAGCTGTTCCAGGAGAATACGGTTTTGCTTGCACGCGGCACTAAGGAGTCAAATCGACTATACAAAAGCTGGATCAAGAGCAGATTCTGTCAGGATCTTACCAAGGCCTTGGCTGGGGAGCAAATAGAAACGAGGGAGGAAAAGCAGCCAAGCCCCAATGACGACAGCGACGTGGATGTAGAAGATGCAACCTTTAATCAGACAACGCCTGGAGCTCAATCACATCAATCGGTGAGATGCTAGAAAATGTGTATCAAGATGTATATTAACATGGACAGTTTCCATCGGTCAGTGCCCCCAGTCATGTACCAGAACAGACACTCAGACCCTCATTGTCGGACCTTCTCTTTCCCAGTGTGCAGCAATCTGTGATTCCCTCGGCACTTATACCACTACCTGCAGATTCATGGAAACTGTTGGAGACTTATTGCACATATACACAATGCTGGTTACCGATTGCGGACAAGTTAGAGATTCTGAAATTATCCTATTCCTATCCTGAAAACGGACTAGAGTTATCTTGCGACATGCCTAATTCCGGAAGCCACGCCGAGATGTGGAGTATATTTGCAGTAGGATCTCTTCAGATAGACTCCATAAACACAGACGCCGATCTACGAGATGCGCAACCTGGGAAGTTCTATGATGTCGCCAGGCTTCTCATCCCCAATGAATTGGGACAAATGGGTCTTGATCATGTCAAGGCCCTGCTAAATCTTGCCGTCTTTAACATTAGTAAGAAGTTGTTCAGTGCTGCTTGGCGTCTTGTCGGCACTGCTTTGAGAATATTTCTGACCACTACAAACCCATCGGACATGATTAAGACCCAACGAAAACATGTCCTGTCTAGTTGTTTTGTCCTTGACACTCTACTCTCTTCACAATTGAAGTTACGTCCTTATCTGGATAAAGCTGATGTAGATTGGATGGGAAAGATAGAAGAGGATGGAATGGAGGAATGGCAACCTTGGAACGGGCAGTTGAGAATATCATCAGCTCACCAGCCGCCATCACCGACCTTGTCATTGAGTACATTCAATGCTCTCCTGGACTTGGTAGATATATTCGGGAGCACTACACGTCCTCAAAATGCCCCCAACTTCCTCCACGAGATGATAAGCCGGCTGGAGGCATGGAAGTCTTCGCTGCCACAGAAACTCGACTACATTCGAAAAGACTCTACTCCCATGACGCCACCTGCATTATTGCTTCGATTCACCTACTGCGTTACTGCACTGGCGTTTGTTCCTTCTCATAACTGGTTTCAGCAAACCCTAGATGTGCTCAGCACAATGAACGCCCAGCTCGGAGCGGTGAGAATGCCCGCCATCGTACTTTGCCTTCTTAAGAGTATCAAGAAGAGTAGTTCGACTCTGGTCTTTGATCAGACAACACACTTTAGAATGCGTGAGCTCTTCACCAGCCTTGATCAGTCATTGGGGCGACCAGAAGAAGCATCCACAAGTACTCGAGAAGCAACAGGCTCACGCGGAAGCATACCACGAGATGCCCCAGGATTGATTCAAGCACTTCGTTCGTTCCCTACACCAAACATGGGTGAGCCTTTCATCGAGGGATATCAGCGACCATCTGGCTCTTCGTCGCATGTAGATAGCCTTCTGCCTGCAATGAATACCGCACAAGAAGGCGACAATCAACACCCATTCAACCCGTTTGATTATACGATGAATATCTTGATGCCGGAATCTCACGATCCTTACAACGCAATGATTTCGGGAGATTTGGGAAACTTCCTGGACGATTTTGCTTCAGAGCATGGATCGAAGAAGCTACAAAACCAGCCCCAGTTTATGGAGAATCTAGGGTTTTCCGCAGAGATAAGCATGGCCGATCTACTGGCGACGGATCCTACTCGATTCTTGACTTCGGGCCCGCAACCAGCACAGGATGACAATCAGGATTCTACGCGACTTCCGTTTAACACACTGTACGAAACTGGTTGAGATATCTGAACCTTACGAATTTTGGAAAATATACCGGCTTGCTACTAGGGATGTTTTATATATAAACGGTTGTGAAGAAAAATAGTCCCCATGGAGGCTGGTTGTTTATACACTACGCTATCAATATTGGCATCATAGGAACAAACAAAAGTAACTGGCTTATACGCTAAAGGCGTGCAACTTCAATCTTCTGAATGACCTTTTTGGTTTCCTGCCCCTTCTTACCGTGTACATTCCTTAACTTCCGTGAACCAGGCGACACGCCGCCATTGAGCCCCAAATCCTGTTGCAGTTTTTTCCAGGATTCCGCAGCACGCGCTGCCAATTCCTCAACAACCGTATGATCTGTGCTGTTCATGATTCGGTTGAAGAGCTCCATACTGACCCATCCAGTATAACCGACTTCTTTGATGATGGCGTGTACAACGTCTCGTACCGGTAAATACGCTCCACGTGCGGTCTCACCGTAGAAGAGTCTGCAGTTCCTACTCCATGACATGCGGGCCGGTTGTTCTGCATTGTAAAATTCATGGCCACGTACCAGGGGTCGCTCGAGCCGTTCTGCATCGACAACCTGGATAAAGAAAATCTTTTCCTTATGTGGCTTGATTCGTTCGACAAGCCGGTGCATCGACTCACGAACCTCTTTTTCTGCTTTTGGGACTTTTCTTGTTTCTGAAGTGGGGTCGGCGTATATCCTCGCAAGGATGTTGAAGCTGTCGAGGCAGATGCCAAAGTTGGGTCGATCAACCCGCGTTACAACGTCCCAGCATTCTTCCCACTTATTTACACGTGTACCCCAACCTAAACTTTCGTACGCAAACCGCATCACTGGTGACTGTTGAAGTCCGAGATCTGCAATTTCCCTGAGGTCGCTGACGATGAGCTCCATGTCGGAGGTGACTTGATCCTCGGGAAGGAAAGACGACGGAACTTGAATGATATCCGTTTGGAGCACTTGAGCCAACTTGATCCACAACTTCATCTCTTGAACCCTCTCTTCATGTCGTTTTCTGTCTACCAGGCCTTCATAGTGCATAAATGGTTGCAGGCAAATAATTTCCAGGCCTAGCGAGGAGCAGAGATCCCGAGCAGAAGCAGCGCCTGCGAGAAGAGCAGAGGGCGAGTCGGAACCAGCATAGTCAACCAAGTCTTCAAAAAAGAGCTCGATACCTTCAATCCCATGCTTTTTGGCCATGGAAAGTTTGTGCTGGAGGCTGTGGCCAGCGTAGGACCGGCCTAGCGACATGGACGAAATACCAAGACGACACGGCATCTTTTCGTAGTATCGAATATGCAACAAAAGTCAACTTTGAATAATCAGAAATAGGAAAAAGGAAATCCTCAAGATGAATGCAACAACCGAAGATCCTCAATGAGAGCCAGTGAAATCCAAACTTGCACCCATCCCCCCTACTAATAAATCAACCCTCCCAGTCCCCAGAACCGCCTTTCCCCACATCTCGCCGCCTGACCAACAACAGGAACAACAACAAGCCCCCCCCTTCCCTCCCAGAAGGCATGACCACGCACGTTAATTCTTTGCCCCCCCCATCCCCACAGAGTAACGACCCTTTATCCCCAGCGTTAGCACCCAACCAAACCTCCCCAGACCACGCGCGCTGGCGCCATGCAACGTCCGCGAATCAACGGCGACCAAAACAAGAATTCCCCCGATGGTATCCGCCGCTTATCTCGGGGCAAAGATACTGTGCTGGCCTTTTGCAGCCGGGGTATGCCGTTGCGGTTTTCATTTGGCTGCGGCGTCTGCGTGCTGCAAGGTATGCGTGCTGCATATCGCTTACAGGGTCCGTCCTGGGGAGTAAGGAGGAGGGTGACGTAAGCGGGGGAGCTAGTAACGGGGCGGAAAAGGACTTTTACCCGGGAGAGTTGCCGGGTTGGGATGTAGCGGTGGCTCGTTGTTTGGGGCCATTTTCTGGGGAACGGATTTGGGGGGTTTGTGCTGGGGGAGGGGGAGGGGGCACTTGGCGTGCAGATGGATTTTATGGAGATGGTATGGAAGGGGTGCCGGCGGTGTGGGTATGGTTGCGGTTGGGAGTACTTGAAAATGTTTTCTTAGGGAGTTTTCTTGGATTCACGCAGTTGTGGGTTCACTCAAGTATTTGGTGTAGTTGATCATGATATTTGCATTAGGCTACTTCGTTTCGTACGAGACAATACAGTGCGCCAACTGCCCTAAATCCTTGGATATCTAAACGACTCTCTAAGCCATTGTGATGTGCTCATCTGCCATCGCCTTCTCGTCTCTATGAGCCATGGTTTCGTTCCCATGCTCCGCCAGTAAATCGACCATGATGCCGTGCGCTTTGTGCGTGGGCTTGACTTCGAAAAGCTCATCCATGCGCTCGAGCGGAATACCTTTTGTCTCTGGAATCAGGAAATAGCTGCGATTTGTTAGATCATGCCTGTAGTAAAGAATCAAGTTGAAGGGTCAAACTTACACAAAAGGAATAGAGAGCAACATGAGCGAAGCAAAGAACATGTAAACGCCGTATTCCATGGTGGCAAACATCTGAGGCGTGAACCTCGAGATGATAAAGTTCCAAAACCAGTTGTTTGCTGCAGCGAACGCCTGGCCTAGAGATCGGGTTTGCTGGCTGTACATTTCAGAGTTGATGACCCAGGGGGTACCGTTCCAAGAGGGCGTGTAGAAAGTAGTCCATAGGTAGAAGAAGAAAATAGCGCTAATTCCTCCTGATGAAAGCTCGCCGGACGGGTTGCTTCCGGGTTGAGCAATCTTGATGTAGGCAGCAATGTACCACATGCATAGAGAGCCGCCAAGTGCGCCAATCATGAGAAGTTTAGTACGACCAAGATAGTCAATGAGCCAGATGAGCCAGACGAATGTCATGACTGTCTTGACGACGCCGAAGATGCCCGTGGTTAGAAAACCCTGGGTAACGCCTAGACTTTTGAACACGGTCGGAGAATAGTAGTTGATCGCGTTAATGCCGGATCCATTTTGCCAGAGGAAAAGCATGCCACCGAGGAAGACACGCCATATGACCTTGCGTTGTTTAAGTGCCAGGAATGGCCTCCAGAAGCCTGGGCCAACAGTGGCCCTCTCGTGCTCCAGCTGATGGTCAATAGCCTCGAGCTCTTCGACGATGTACGCGTGGTCCTCCGGAAGTTGGCGAAGCCAGCAAAGATCCTTGATGGCCTTTTCGCGCTTTCCCTTTGCCAAATACCATCGTGGTGATTCGGGCATCCACAGAGCACCAATGAGTAAGCATCCTGCGGGAATGAGCTGTACAGCAAACGGAATGAGCCATTGTCGGTGTGAAGGTGCCATGGTCTCCTGAAGGCCGTAGTTGATCCAGAAACCAACCAGTCCACCGATTTGCCAGCCGAGCTCATAAATACCGACTAGTCGTCCACGCACAGCCGGTGGTGATAGCTCAGAAATGTAAATGGGTACCATGTTGCTGCAGCCGCCAACACCAAGTCCAGCGAGAACGCGACCGCCGATAATCAGACCGAGACCTCTTTCGCGATTGGCACCAAGCATCATACCAGCGCCTAGCATGAACTGACAGCACGTCTTGTCAGTTTGCTTGTCAAAGAATAATGCTGTCTGGGGCATCAACTCACAATCAGAGTCCAAAGAATGAGAGACCTCTTCCTGCCGACATAATAACTCGACACATATGCGCCAAAAGCACCAAAGAAAGCACCCGCTTGGTACACAGAGACAATGTTGGCTTTGGTAGTGTTGAGATGGGACGCGGTCATCTCCTTGAAGCGGAACTCTTCGACAAACGAAGGAAGTGCCAGTGTGGTACCGATGAATGCTGAATCATATCCGATCATGCAGGCCGCCCACGATGCGACACTTGCTGCGGTATAGACTCGCCAGTTGTAAACGGCCCTTGGCGTCGGTCTGTCCTCGACAAGCGCGAGAATACCCATGGTGAAGACACTATCTGACTTGACTTCCGACACTCAGACAGTGTTGGCGAAAGGGGGGTGAGGTCGCTAGCCAGGCCAGGGAAAGCAGCTGCCGGCAAGGCGATGGAAAAAAGAGACGGCTTTGATAAAGTAGAGATCATCCTGCATCTATACTATATACCCCTGCCTAGGAAAAACGTGCTCTTTTGCGGAGCAAAATGTGGAGAAGGCGCCGGACTCGGCATGGAGTATAAGCTGTAAGCATGTCAAACTGGATTGAATGCCATTTGATTGGCCCCGGTGCCGGTTCGCCGAGAGTGTGATGGTAAGATGCTGCCCCGGATCAATCTTCGAATCCTCTTCCAGGAGACCCAAGATTCGAGCGATTGCGGGGAAGTGCATTTGCAGGCTTGCGCGTCGGATCGTGTCCCAAGGATGCAATTTGCATGCCTTTCAAACCGAATCGGGAAATGCTGGTATTATCCAGGCGGTTGGTAGTGAAGCAGGGTCCGGAATCGCATTTATACGCGAGGTTTAGCGGCCGTTGTCGCTCTGTTCATTGGACACTACGCGCAGACGCCAGCAGAACTTCGGTCCGTAGTTTGGACCTTGACAACATGCACGCGCCTTTCTCCACATACAGCGTGTCTTTTTCCGGGGCCCAAAGCGCTCCGGTTCTGGCTTGTTGGACTAGGCGTCGGGCATGATAGTACGGGCCGGGAAACTTTTGGTGGACGAGGTGTACGTAGTCTCCATCTTGAGAGGACCAGCTTGAGGACACTTGATAATCTACCTACAACCCCCCTCTAATAATCCTACGGCAATTGGACTGTGACTTTAAGAAATCGATACCCTGCAATTACCGTAAACCATCACGGAGCCTCCATCTCCCAATCACACAATCCCGCTCGTCAACAATGTCAGCCGAATCAACAGAAACCAGAATACCAGACGTATCCCAAACAGAGCGCCATGGCTACCTTTTCGGCTACCCAATTGCACACTCAATGTCGCCTCTGCTACACCAGACGGTATATAATGTCCTAGGTTTGAAATGGGCACAATACCCTCTAGAATCAAAAGACATGTCACTCTTCCTCCAACTCATCAAACACCCACAATTCTACGGTAAGAATGCCAGACACGCCAATCCAACAACGTCAACCCCTAACCTCTCCAACAGGCGCCTCGGTAACCATGCCCCACAAAGTCGCCATCCTTCCCCATCTCGACGGCCTAACAGAAGAAGGCCGTGATGTCGGCGCCGTAAACACCCTCTTCATCCAAGAGGACCCCTCGACAGGAAAACGGCTCTACATGGGCACAAACACCGACGTCATCGGCATCCGCGACGCCTTCGCCTACAACGTCGACGCCTCAAAGTACGAAAACAGGCCCGCTCTCGTCATTGGCGGCGGCGGCGCAGCACGAAGTGCCGTTTACGCGCTGAGAAAATGGATGAAAGCCAGTGCGATTTATCTTGTAAGTTTGGGGGGGGGGGGGGGG